>CAWUFW010020582.1:0-147064 GCA_963921515.1 Calotriton arnoldi | reverse complement strand
CTTCGTTCAGTTACATGCTGGTGTGCTGGGCTGGTGTTTCAGGGTTTAGGTTAGTGCAGTGGTGTTCGGGCAGTGTAGGGGGTCGTGCGGGGGCTGGTGTTTCAGGGTTTAGAGCAGTGCAGTGGTGTTCGGGCAGTTTAGGGGGTCGTGCTAGGGCTGGTGTTTCAGGGTTTAGGGCAGTGGTTTTCAGGCAGTGTAGGAGGTCTTGCTTGCGGTGATGTTTCAGGGTTTAGGGCAGTGCAGTGGTGTTCGGGCAGTGTAGGGGGTCATGCGGGGGCTGGTTTTTCAGGGTTTAGGTTAGTGCAGTGGTGTTCGGGCAGTGTAGGGGGTCGTGCTGGGGGTGGTGTTTCAGGGTTTAGGGCAGGGCAGTGGTGTTCGGGCAGTGTAGGGGTCGTGCAGGGGGTGGTGTTTCAGGGTTTAGGGCAGGGCAGTGGTGTTCGGGCAGTGTAGGGGGTCTTGCTTTGGGTGGTGTTTCAGGGTTTAGGGCAGTGGTGTTCGGGCAGTGTAGCGGGTCTTGCTGGGGCTGGTGTTTCAGGGTTTAGGGCAGTGCAGTGGTGTTCGGGCAGTGTAGGGGGTCTTGCTGGAGCTGGTGTTTCAGGGTTTAGGGCAGAGCAGTGGTGTTCGGGCAGTGTAGGGGGTCGTGCTGGGGGTGGTGTTTCAGGGTTTAGGGCAGTGCAGTGGTGTTCGCCCAGTGGAGGGGTCGTGCTGGGGCTGGTGTTTCACGGTTTAGGTCAGTGGTGTTCGGGCAGTGTAGGGGGTCGTGTTGGGGGTGATGTTTCAGGGTTTAGGGCAGTGCAGTGGTGTTCGGGCAGTGTAGGGGGTCATGCTGGGGCTGGTGTTTCAGGGTTTAGGGCAGAGCAGTGGTGTTCGGGCAGTGTAGGGGGTCGTGCTGGGGGTGGTGTTTCAGGGTTTAGGGCAGTGCAGTGGTGTTCGCCCAGTGGAGGGGTCGTGCTGGGGCTGGTGTTTCACGGTTTAGGTCAGTGGTGTTCGGGCAGTGTAGGGGGTTGTGCAGGGGGTGGTGTTTCAGGGTTTAGGGCAGTGCAGTTTGTTCGGGCAGTGTAGGGGGTCGTGCAGGGGGTGGTGTTTCAGGGTTTAGGGCAGTGCAGTGGTGTTCGGGCAGTGTAGGGGGTCGTGCAGGGGCTGGTGTTTTAGGGTTTAGGGCAGTGCAGTGGTGTTCGGGCAGTGTAGGGGGTCATGCAGGGGCTGGTGTTTCAGGGTTTAGGGCAGTGCAGTGGTGTTCGGGCAGTGTAGGGGGATATGCTGGGGCTGGTTTTTCAGGGTTTAGGGCAGTGCAGTGGTGTTCGGGCAGTGTAGGGGGTCGTGCTGGATCTAGTGTTTCAGGGTTTAGGGCAGTGCAGTGGTGTTCGGGCAGTGTAGGGGGTCGTGCTGGGGCTAGTGTTTCAGGGTTTAGGGCAGTGCAGTGGTGTTCGGGCAGTGTAGGGGGTCGTGCTGGGGCTGGTGTTTCAGGGTTTTGGGCAGAGCAGTGGTTATCGGGCAGTGTAGGGGGTCGTGCTGGGGCTGGTGTTTCAGGGTTTGGGGGGCAGTGGTTTTCAGGCCGTGTAGGGGGTCTTGCTGGGGGTGATGTTTCAGGGTTTAGTGCAGTGCAGTGGTGTTCGGGCAGTGTAGGGGTTCTTGCTGGGGGTAGTGTTTCAGGGTTTAGGGCAGTGCAGTGGTGTTCGGGCAGTGTAGGGGGTCGTGCTGGGGGTAGTGTTTCATGGTTTAGGGCAGCGCAGTGGTGTTCGGGCAGTATAGGGGGTCGTGCTGGGGGTGGTGTTTCAGGGTTTAGGGCAGTGCAGTTGTGTTCGGGCAGTGTAGGGGGTCATGCTTGGGTGGTGTTTCAGTGTTTAGGGCAGTGCAGTGGTGTTCGGGCAGTGTAGGGGGTCGTGCTGGGGCTAGTGTTTCAGGGTTTAGGGCAGTGCAGTGGTGTTCGGGCAGTGTAGGGGGTCGTGCTGGGGCTGGTGTTTCAGGGTTTAGGGCAGTTCAGTGGTTTTCGGGCAGTGTAGGGGGTCGTGCTGGGGCTGGTGTTTCAGGGTTTAGGGCAGTGCAGTGGTGTTTGGGCAGTGTAGGGGTTCGTGCTGGGGCTGGTGTTTCAGGGTTTAGTGCAGTGGTGTTCGGGCAGAGTAGGGGGTCATGCTGGGGGTGGTGTTTAGGGTTTAGGGCAGTGCAGTGGTGTTCGGGCAGTGTAGGGGGTCGTGCTGGGGGTGGTGTTTCAGGGTTTAGGGCAGTGCAGTGGTGTTCGGGCAGTGTAGGGGGTCTTGCAGGGGGTGGTGTTTCAGGGTTTAGGGCAGTGAAGTGGTGTTCGGGCAGTGTGCAGTGCAGTGGTGTTCAGGAAGTGTAGGGGGTCATGCTGGGGTTGGTGTTTCAGGTTTTAGGGCAGTGCAGTGGTGTTCGGGCAGTGTAGGGGGTCATGCGGGGGTGGTGTTTCAGGGTTTAGGGCAGTGCAGTGGTGTTCGGGCAGTGTAGGGGGTCGTGCTGGGGGTGGTGTTTCAGGGTTTAGGGCAGTGCAGTGGTGTTCGGGCAGTGTAGGGGGTCTTGCTGGGGCTGGAGTTTCAGGGTTTAGGGCAGAGCAGTGGTGTTCGGGCAGTGTAGGGGGTCGTGCTGGGGGTGGTGTTTCAGGGTTTAGGGCAGTGCAGTGGTGTTCGCCCAGTGGAGGGGTCGTGCTGGGGCTGGTGTTTCAGGGTTTAGGGTGCAGTGGTGTTCGGGCAGTGTAGGGGTCGTGCTGGGGGTGGTGTTTCAGGGTTTAGGGCAGTGCAGTGGTGTTCGGGCAGTGTAGGGGGTCATGCTGGGGCTGGTGTTTCAGGGTTTAGGGCAGTGCAGTGGTGTTCGGGCAGTGTAGGGGGTCGTGCTGGGGGTGGTGTTTCAGGGTTTAGGGCAGTGCAGTGGTGTTCGGCCAGTGTAGGGGGTCGTGCTGGGGCTGGTGTTTCAGGGTTTAGGGCAGTGCAGTGGTGTTCGGGCAGTGTAGGGGGTTGTGCTGGGGGTGGTGTTTCAGGGTTTAGGGCAGTGCAGTGTTGTTCGGGCAGTGTAGGGGGTCGTGCAGGGGGTGGTGTTTCAGGGTTTAGGGCAGTGCAGTGGTGTTCGGGCAGTGTAGGGGGTCGTGCAGGGGCTGGTGTTTTAGGGTTTAGGGCAGTGCAGTGGTGTTCGGGCAGTGTAGGGGGTCATGCAGGGGCTGGTGTTTCAGGGTTTAGGGCAGTGCAGTGGTGTTCGGGCAGTGTAGGGGGATATGCTGGGGCTGGTTTTTCAGGGTTTAGGGCAGTGCAGTGGTGTTCGGGCAGTGTAGGGGGTCGTGCTGGGGCTAGTGTTTCAGGGTTTAGGGCAGTGCAGTGGTGTTCGGGCAGTGTAGGGGGTCGTGCTGGGGCTAGTGTTTCAGGGTTTAGGGCAGTGCAGTGGTGTTCGGGCAGTGTAGGGGGTCGTGCTGGGGCTGGTGTTTCAGGGTTTTGGGCAGTGCAGTGGTGTATCGGGCAGTGTAGGGGGTCGTGCTGGGGCTGGTGTTTCAGGGTTTAGGGCAGTGCAGTGGTGTTCGGGCAGTGTAGGGGGTCTTGCTGGGGGTGGTGTTTCAGGGTTTAGGGCAGTGCAGTGGTGTTCGGGCAGTGTAGGGGGTTCTTGCTGGGGGTAGTGTTTCAGGGTTTAGGGCAGTGCAGTGGTGTTCGGGCAGTGTAGGGGGTCGTGCTGGGGGTAGTGTTTCAGGGTTTAGGGCAGTGCAGTGGTGTTCGGGCAGTGTAGGGGGTCATGCTGGGGGTGGTGTTTCAGGGTTTAGGGCAGTGCAGTGGTGTTCGGGCAGTGTAGGGGGTCATGCTGGGGTGGTGTTTCAGGGTTTAGGGCAGTGCAGTGGTGTTCGGTCAGTGTAGGGGGTCGTGCTGGGGCTAGTGTTTCAGGGTTTAGGGCAGTGCAGTGGTGTTCGGGCAGTGTAGGGGGTCGTGCTGGGGCTGGTGTTTCAGGGTTTAGGGCAGTGCAGTGGTGTTCGGGCAGTGTAGGGGGTCGTGCTGGGGCTGGTGTTTCAGGGTTTAGGGCAGTGCAGTGGTGTTTGGGCAGTGTAGGGGGTCGTGCTGGGGCTGGTGTTTCAGGGTTTAGGGCAGTGCAGTGGTGTTCGGGCAGTGTAGGGGGTCATGCTGGGGGTGGTGTTTCAGGGTTTAGGGCAGTGCAGTGGTGTTCGGGCAGTGTAGGGGGTCGTGCTGGGGGTGGTGTTTCAGGGTTTAGGGCAGTGCAGTGGTGTTCGGGCAGTGTAGGGGGTCGTGCTGGGGGTGGTGTTTCAGGGTTTAGGGCAGTGCAGTGGTGTTCGGGCAGTGTGCAGTGCAGTGGTGTTCAGGAAGTGTAGGGGGTCATGCTGGGGTTGGTGTTTCAGGTTTTAGGGCAGTGCAGTGGTGTTCGGGCAGTGTAGGGGGTCATGCGGGGGTGGTGTTTCAGGGTTTAGGGCAGTGCAGTGGTGTTCGGGCAGTGTAGGGGGTCGTGCGGGGGCTGGTGTTTCAGGGTTTAGGGCAGTGCAGTGGTGTTCGGGCAGTGTAGGGGGTTGTGCGTGGGGCTGGTGTTTCAGGGTTTAGGGCAGTGCAGTGGTGTTCGGGCAGTGTAGGGGGTCGTGCTGGGGGCTGGTGTTTCAGGGTTTAGGGCAGTGCAGTGGTGTTCGGGCAGTGTAGGGGGTCGTGCTGGGGCTGGTGTTTCAGGGTTTAGGGCAGTGCAGTGGTGTTCGGGCAGTGTAGGAGGTCGTGCTGGGGCTGGTGTTTCAGGGTTTAGGGCAGTGCAGTGGTGTTCGGGCAGTGTAGGGGGTCGTGCTGGGGCTGGTGTTTCAGGGTTTAGGGCAGTGCAGTGGTGTTCGGGCAGTGTAGGGGGTCGTGCTGGGGCTGGTGTTTCAGGGTTTAGAGCAGTGCAGTGGTGTTCGGGCAGTGTAGGGGGTCGTGCTGGGGCTGGTGTTTCAGGGTTTAGGGCAGTGCAGTGGTGTTCGGGCAGTGTAGGGGGTTGTGCTGGGGCTGGTGTTTCAGGGTTTAGGGCAGTGCAGTGGTGTTCGGGCGGTGTAGGGGCTCGTGCTGGGGCTGGTGTTTCAGGGTTTAGGGCAGTGCAGTGGTGTTCGGGCAGTGTAGGGTGTCGTGCTGGGGCTGGTGTTTCAGGGTTTAGGGCAGTGCAGTGGTGTTCGGGCAGTGTAGGGGGTCGTGCTGGGGCTGGTGTTTCAGGGTTTAGGGCAGTGCAGTGGTGTTCGGGCAGTGTAGGGGGTCATGCTGGGGGTGGTGTTTCAGGGTTTAGGGCAGTGCAGTGTGTTCGGGCAGTGTAGGGGGTCGTGCTGGGGCTGGTGTTTCAGGGTTTAGGGCAGTGCAGTGGTGTTCGGGCAGTGTAGGGGGTCATGCTGGGGGTGGTGTTTCAGGGTTTAGGGCAGTGCAGTGGTGTTCGGGCAGTGTCGGGGTCGTGCTGGGGGTGGTGTTTCAGGGTTTAGGGCAGTGCAGTGGTGTTCGGGCAGTGTAGGGGGTCTTGCTTGGGGTGGTGTTTCAGGGTTTAGGGGCAGTGGTGTTCGGGCAGTGTAGGGGGTCTTGCTGGGGCTGGTGTTTCAGGGTTTAGGGCAGTGCAGTGGTGTTCGGGCAGTGTAGGGGGTCTTGCTGGGGCTGGTGTTTCAGGGTTTAGGGCAGTGCAGTGGTGTTCGGGCAGTGTAGGGGGTCGTGCTGGGGCTGGTGTTTCAGGGTTTAGGGCAGTGCAGTGGTGTTCGGGCAGTGTAGGGGGTCGTGCTGGGGCTGGTGTTTCAGGGTTTAGGGCAGTGCAGTGGTGTTCGGGCAGTGTAGGGGGTCATGCTGGGGCTGGTGTTTCAGGGTTTAGGGCAGTGCAGTGGTGTTCGGGCAGTGTAGGGGGTCATGCTGGGGCTGGTGTTTCAGGGTTTAGGGCAGTGCAGTGGTGTTCGGGCAGTGTAGGGGGTCGTGCTGGGGGTGGTGTTTCAGGGTTTAGGGCAGTGCAGTGGTGTTCGGGCAGTGTAGGGGTCGTGCTGGGGCTGGTGTTTCAGGGTTTAGGGCAGTGCAGTGGTGTTCGGGCAGTGTAGGGGGTCGTGCTGGGGGTGGTGTTTCAGGGTTTAGGGCAGTGCAGTGGTGTTCGGGCAGTGTAGGGGGTCATGCTGGGGCTGGTGTTTCAGGGTTTAGGGCAGTGCAGTGGTGTTCGGGCAGTGTAGGGGGTCGTGCTGGGGGTGGTGTTTCAGGGTTTAGGGCAGTGCAGTGGTGTTCGGGCAGTGTAGGGGTCGTGCTGGGGCTGGTGTTTCAGGGTTTAGGGCAGTGCAGTGGTGTTCGGGCAGTGTAGGGGGTCGTGCAGGGGTGGTGTTTCAGGGTTTAGGGCAGTGCAGTGGTGTTCGGGCAGTGTAGGGGGTCGTGCTGGGGGTGGTGTTTCAGGGTTTAGGGCAGTGCAGTGGTGTTCGGGCAGTGTAGGGGGTCGTGCTGGGGCTGGTGTTTCAGGGTTTAGGGCAGTGCAGTGGTGTTCGGGCAGTGTAGGGGGTCGTGCTGGGGCTGGTGTTTCAGGGTTTAGGGCAGTGCAGTGGTGTTCGGGCAGTGTAGGGGGTCGTGCTGGGGCTAGTGTTTCAGGGTTTAGGGCAGTGCAGTGGTGTTCGGGCAGTGTAGGGGGTCGTGCTGGGGCTGGTGTTTCAGGGTTTAGGGCAGTGCAGTGGTGTTCGGGCAGTGTAGGGGGTCGTGCTGGGGCTGGTGTTTCAGGGTTTAGGGCGGCAGTGGTGTTCGGGCAGTGTAGGGGGTCTTGCTGGGGGTGATGTTTCAGGGTTTAGGGCAGTGCAGTGGTGTTCGGGCAGTGTAGGGGGTCTTGCTGGGGGTAGTGTTTCAGGGTTTAGGGCAGTGCAGTGGTGTTCGGGCAGTGTAGGGGGTCGTGCTGGGGGTAGTGTTTCAGGGTTTAGGGCAGTGCAGTGGTGTTCGGGCAGTGTAGGGGGTCGTGCTGGGGGTGGTGTTTCAGGGTTTAGGGCAGTGCAGTGGTGTTCGGGCAGTGTAGGGGGTCATGCTGGGGTGGTGTTTCAGGGTTTAGGGCAGTGCAGTGGTGTTCGGGCAGTGTAGGGGGTCGTGCTGGGGCTGGTGTTTCAGGGTTTAGGGCAGTGCAGTGGTGTTCGGGCAGTGTAGGGGGTCGTGCTGGGGCTGGTGTTTCAGGGTTTAGGGCAGTGCAGTGGTGTTCGGGCAGTGTAGGGGGTCGTGCTGGGGCTGGTGTTTCAGGGTTTAGGGCAGTGCAGTGGTGTTCGGGCAGTGTAGGGGGTCGTGCTGGGGCTGGTGTTTCAGGGTTTAGTGCAGTGGTGTTCGGGCAGTGTAGGGGGTCATGCTGGGGGTGGTGTTTCAGGGTTTAGGGCAGTGCAGTGGTGTTCGGGCAGTGTAGGGGGTCGTGCTGAGGGCTGGTGTTTCAGGGTTTAGGGCAGTGCAGTGGTGTTCGGGCAGTGTAGGGGGTCTTGCTGGGGGTGGTGTTTCAGGGTTTAGGGCAGTGCAGTGGTGTTCGGGCAGTGTGAGTGCAGTGGTGTTCAGGAAGTGTAGGGGTCATGCTGGGGTTGGTGTTTCAGGGTTTAGGGCAGTGCAGTGGTGTTCGGGCAGTGTAGGGGGTCGTGCTGGGGGTGGTGTTTCAGGGTTTAGGGCAGTGCAGTGGTGTTCGGGCAGTGTAGGGGGTCGTGCTGGGGGTGGTGTTTCAGGGTTTAGGGCAGTGCAGTGGTGTTCGGGCAGTGTAGGGGGTCTTGCTGGGGCTGGTGTTTCAGGGTTTAGGGCAGTGCAGTGGTGTTCGGGCAGTGTAGGGGGTCGTGCTGGGGGTGGTGTTTCAGGGTTTAGGGCAGTGCAGTGGTGTTCGCGCAGTGGAGGGGTCGTGCTGGGGCTGGTGTTTCACGGTTTAGGCAGTGCAGTGGTGTTCGGGCAGTGTAGGGGGTCGTGTTGGGGGTGGTGTTTCAGGGTTTAGGGCAGTGCAGTGGTGTTCGGGCAGTGTAGGGGGTCATGCTGGGGCTGGTGTTTCAGGGTTTAGGGCAGAGCAGTGGTGTTCGGGCAGTGTAGGGGGTCGTGCTGGGGGTGGTGTTTCAGGGTTTAGGGCAGTGCAGTGGTGTTCGCGCAGTGGAGGGGGTCGTGCTGGGGCTGGTGTTTCAGGGTTTAGGGCAGTGCAGTGGTGTTCGGGCAGTGTAGGGGGTCGTGCAGGGGGTGGTGTTTCAGGGTTTAGGGCAGTGCAGTTGTGTTCGGGCAGTGTAGGGGGTCGTGCAGGGGGTGGTGTTTCAGGGTTTAGGGCAGTGCAGTGGTGTTCGGGCAGTGTAGGGGGTCGTGCAGGGGCTGGTGTTTCAGGGTTTAGGGCAGTGCAGTGGTGTTCGGGCAGTGTAGGGGGTCATGCTGGGGCTGGTGTTTCAGGGTTTAGGGCAGTGCAGTGGTGTTCGGGCAGTGTAGGGGGATCATGCTGGGGCTGGTGTTTCAGGGTTTAGGGCAGTGCAGTGGTGTTCGGGCAGTGTAGGGGGTCGTGCTGGAGCTGGTGTTTCAGGGTTTAGGGCAGTGCAGTGGTGTTCGGGCAGTGTAGGGGGTCGTGCTGGGGCTGGTGTTTCAGGGTTTAGGGCAGTGCAGTGGTGTTCGGGCAGTGTAGGGGGTCGTGCTGGGGCTGGTGTTTCAGGGTTTTGGGCAGAGCAGTGGTGTATCGGGCAGTGTAGGGGGTCGTGCTGGGGCTGGTGTTTCAGGGTTTGGGGCAGTGCAGTGGTGTTCAGGCCGTGTAGGGGGTCTTGCTGGGGGTGGTGTTTCAGGGTTTAGTGCAGTGCAGTGGTGTTCGGGCAGTGTAGGGGTTCTTGCTGGGGGTAGTGTTTCAGGGTTTAGGGCAGTGCAGTGGTGTTCGGGCAGTGTAGGGGGTCGTGCTGGGGGTGGTGTTTCATGGTTTAGGGCAGTGCAGTGGTGTTCGGGCAGTGTAGGGGGTCGTGCTGGGGGTGGTGTTTCAGGGTTTAGGGCAGTGCAGTTGTGTTCGGGCAGTGTAGGGGGTCATGCTTGGGTGGTGTTTCAGTGTTTAGGGCAGTGCAGTGGTGTTCGGGCAGTGTAGGGGGTCGTGCTGGGGCTGGTGTTTCAGGGTTTAGGGCAGTGCAGTGGTGTTCGGGCAGTGTAGGGGGTCGTGCTGGGGCTGGTGTTTCAGGGTTTAGGGCAGTTCAGTGGTGTTCGGGCAGTGTAGGGGGTCGTGCTGGGGCTGGTGTTTCAGGGTTTAGGGCAGTGCAGTGGTGTTTGGGCAGTGTAGGGGGTCGTGCTGGGGCTGGTGTTTCAGGGTTTAGGGCAGTGCAGTGGTGTTCGGGCAGAGTAGGGGGTCATGCTGGGGGTGGTGTTTCAGGGTTTAGGGCAGTGCAGTGGTGTTCGGGCAGTGTAGGGGGTCGTGCTGGGGGTGGTGTTTCAGGGTTTAGGGCAGTGCAGTGGTGTTCGGGCAGTGTAGGGGGTCTTGCTGGGGGTGGTGTTTCAGGGTTTAGGGCAGTGCAGTGGTGTTCGGGCAGTGTAGGGGGTCGTGCTGGGGCTGGTGTTTCAGGTTTTAGGGCAGTGCAGTGGTGTTCGGGCAGTGTAGGGGGTCATGCTGGGGGTGGTGTTTCAGGGTTTAGGGCAGTGCAGTGGTGTTCGGGCAGTGTAGGGGGTCGTGCTGGGGCTGGTGTTTCAGGGTTTAGGGCAGTGCAGTGGTGTTCGGGCAGTGTAGGGGGTCGTGCTGGGGCTGGTGTTTCAGGGTTTAGGGCAGTGCAGTGGTGTTCGGGCAGTGTAGGGGGTCGTGCTGGGGCTGGTGTTTCAGGGTTTAGGGCAGTGCAGTGGTGTTCGGGCAGTGTAGGGGGTCGTGCTGGGGCTGGTGTTTCAGGGTTTAGGGCAGTGGTGTTTCAGGCAGTGTAGGGGGTCGTGCTGGGGGTGATGTTTCAGGGTTTAGGGCAGTGCAGTGGTGTTCGGGCAGTGTAGGGGGTCATGCTGGGGGCTGGTGTTTCAGGGTTTAGGGCAGTGCAGTGGTGTTCGGGCAGTGTAGGGGGTCGTGCTGGGGGCTGGTGTTTCAGGGTTTAGGGCAGTGCAGTGGTGTTCGGGCAGTGTAGGGGGTCGTGCTGGGGCTGGTGTTTCAGGGTTTAGGGCAGTGCAGTGGTGTTCGGGCAGTGTAGGGGGTCGTGCTGGGGCTGGTGTTTCAGGGTTTAGGGCAGTGCAGTGGTGTTCGGGCAGTGTAGGGGGTCGTGCTGGGGCTGGTGTTTCAGGGTTTAGGGCAGTGCAGTGGTGTTCGGGCAGTGTAGGGGGTCGTGCTGGGGCTGGTGTTTCAGGGTTTAGGGCAGTGCAGTGGTGTTCGGGCAGTGTAGGGGGTCGTGCTGGGGCTGGTGTTTCAGGGTTTAGGGCAGTGCAGTGGTGTTCGGGCAGTGTAGGGGGTCATGCTGGGGGTGGTGTTTCAGGGTTTAGGGCAGTGCAGTGGTGTTCGGGCAGTGTAGGGGGTCGTGCTGGGGCTGGTGTTTCAGGGTTTAGGGCAGTGCAGTGGTGTTCGGGCAGTGTAGGGGGTCGTGCTGGGGGTGGTGTTTCAGGGTTTAGGGCAGTGCAGTGGTGTTCGGGCAGTGTAGGGTTCGTGCAGGGGGTGGTGTTTCAGAGTTTAGGGCAGGGCAGTGGTGTTCGGGCAGTGTAGGGGCTCTTGCTGTGGGTGGTGTTTCAGGGTTTAGGGCAGTGCAGTGGTTTCGGGCAGTGTAGGGGGTCTTGCTGGGGCTGGTGTTTCAGGGTTTAGGGCAGTGCAGTGGTGTTCGGGCAGTGTAGGGGGTCTTGCTGGGGCTGGTGTTTCAGGGTTTAGGGCAGTGCAGTGGTGTTCGGGCAGTGTAGGGGGTCGTGCTGGGGGTGGTGTTTCAGGGTTTAGGGCAGTGCAGTGGTGTTCGGGCAGTGTAGGGGGTCGTGCTGGGGCTGGTGTTTCAGGGTTTAGGGCAGTGCAGTGGTGTTCGGGCAGTGTAGGGGGTCATGCTGGGGCTGGTGTTTCAGGGTTTAGGGCAGTGCAGTGGTGTTCGGGCAGTGTAGGGGGTCGTGCTGGGGCTGGTGTTTCAGGGTTTAGGGCAGTGCAGTGGTGTTCGGGCAGTGTAGGGGGTCGTGCTGGGGCTGGTGTTTCAGGGTTTAGGGCAGTGCAGTGGTGTTCGGGCAGTGTGAGGGGTCGTGCTGGGGCTGGTGTTTCAGGGTTTAGGGTGCAGTGGTGTTCGGGCAGTGTAGGGGGTCGTGCTGGGGGTGGTGTTTCAGGGTTTAGGGCAGTGCAGTGGTGTTCGGGCAGTGTAGGGGGTCATGCTGGGGCTGGTGTTTCAGGGTTTAGGGCAGTGCAGTGGTGTTCGGGCAGTGTAGGGGGTCGTGCTGGGGGTGGTGTTTCAGGGTTTAGGGCAGTGCAGTGGTGTTCGGGCAGTGTAGGGGGTCGTGCTGGGGCTGGTGTTTCAGGGTTTAGGGCAGTGCAGTGGTGTTCGGGCAGTGTAGGGGGTCGTGCTGGGGTGGTGTTTCAGGGTTTAGGGCAGTGCAGTGGTGTTCGGGCAGTGTAGGGGGTCGTGCTGGGGGTGGTGTTTCAGGGTTTAGGGCAGTGCAGTGGTGTTCGGGCAGTGTAGGGGGTCGTGCTGGGGCTGGTGTTTCAGGGTTTAGGGCAGTGCAGTGGTGTTCGGGCAGTGTAGGGGGTCATGCAGGGGCTGGTGTTTCAGGGTTTAGGGCAGTGCAGTGGTGTTCGGGCAGTGTAGGGGGTCGTGCTGGGGCTGGTGTTTCAGGGTTTAGGGCAGTGCAGTGGTGTTCGGGCAGTGTAGGGGGTCGTGCTGGGGCTGGTGTTTCAGGGTTTAGGGCAGTGCAGTGGTGTTCGGGCAGTGTAGGGGGTCGTGCTGGGGCTGGTGTTTCAGGGTTTAGGGCAGTGCAGTGGTGTTCGGGCAGTGTAGGGGGTCGTGCTGGGGCTGGTGTTTCAGGGTTTAGGGCAGTGCAGTGGTGTTCGGGCAGTGTAGGGGGTCGTGCTGGGGCTGGTGTTTCAGGGTTTAGGGCAGTGCAGTGGTGTTCGGGCAGTGTAGGGGGTCTTGCTGGGGGTGGTGTTTCAGGGTTTAGGGCAGTGCAGTGGTGTTCGGGCAGTGTAGGGGGTCGTGCTGGGGCTAGTGTTTCAGGGTTTAGGGCAGTGCAGTGGTGTTCGGGCAGTGTAGGGGGTCGTGCTGGGGGTAGTGTTTCAGGGTTTAGGGCAGTGCAGTGGTGTTCGGGCAGTGTAGGGGGTCGTGCTGGGGGTGGTGTTTCAGGGTTTAGGGCAGTGCAGTGGTGTTCGGGCAGTGTAGGGGGTCATGCTGGGGTGGTGTTTCAGGGTTTAGGGCAGTGCAGTGGTGTTCGGGCAGTGTAGGGGGTCGTGCTGGGGCTGGTGTTTCAGGGTTTAGGGCAGTGCAGTGGTGTTCGGGCAGTGTAGGGGGTCGTGCTGGGGGTGGTGTTTCAGGGTTTAGGGCAGTGCAGTGGTGTTCGGGCAGTGTAGGGGTTCGTGTCTGGGGGTAGTGTTTCAGGGTTTAGGGCAGTGCAGTGGTGTTCGGGCAGTGTAGGGGGTCGTGCTGGGGGTGGTGTTTCAGGGTTTAGGGCAGTGCAGTGGTGTTCGGGCAGTGTAGGGGGTCGTGCTGGGGGTGGTGTTTCAGGGTTTAGGGCAGTGCAGTGGTGTTCGGGCAGTGTAGGGGGTCGTGCTGGGGGTGGTGTTTCAGGGTTTAGGGCAGTGCAGTGGTGTTCGGGCAGTGTAGGGGGTCATGCTGGGGCTGGTGTTTCAGGGTTTAGGGCAGTGCAGTGGTGTTCGGGCAGTGTAGGGGGTCATGCTGGGGGTGGTGTTTCAGGGTTTAGGGCAGTGCAGTGGTGTTCGGGCAGTGTAGGGGGTCATGCTGGGGTAGTGTTTTAGGGTTTAGGGCAGTGCAGTGGTGTTCGTGCAGTGTAGGGGGTCGTGCTGGGGTAGTGTTTTAGGGTTTAGGGCAGTGCAGTGGTGTTTGTGTAGTGATCAGCGCATGCGCTGCATCGCTAGGCGAGACCTAAAAAGCATTGCACCAAGATGGCTGCCAACACTTCCTGGATTGAAGTGTTGGCAGCCAATTAGAGCCAAGCTCGTGCTTGTGTAGTTAGGTCCCGCCCAGATATATAAAGATTTTTTTCCTTTAATATCTCGAAAACTACTGAACGGATTCACACCATTTAAAAAAAAGGGCGCTTTCTGAAACAAGCACTACCTTTTTGCCAAATTTGGTGTAATTCCGTTCAGCAGTTTTGGCTGTAACCGTGTCTAAATTTTCCTATGGGAAATTGATTTTTTGACCTCTATTTTTTGAATTTCTCAGGAACTACTGAACGGATTTACACCATTTAAAAAAAAGGGCGCTTTCTGAACCAAGGGCTACCTTTTTGCCAAATTTGGTGAAATTCCGTTCAGCAGTTCCGGCTGTAGCCATGTCTAAAGTTTACTATGGGAAATAACATGGGGAAAACGTGTTTTGGGACCCCCCTTTTTTCTCGGCCCCCGCTTGACGAATCACCCCGAAACTTTCAGGATAGGAGCTGACCGGAGCGCCCCACTAGTTTTGAACATTTCGCGAAGATTCGTCTTCCGGCGCCAAAGTTATTGGGAAAAGAAAAAACGCTTTTCCTATGGAAACTAGGTCCTAACTATAACTATCTACTGGCGACCGCCAGTAGATAATATATATATTCCCCCGTTATAGTTATTTCAGCTAACTATAACTCGCGCCCCGCAATGCACTGCTGATGACGTCACATATTACATCACTCATGACATGGTCAGTGACATCACTGATGACATCACTGATGACATCTCAAATGACATCACTGATGACATCACTGATGACATCATCCAGTGACTGTGTGTTTCTGTAAAGTTTAAATATGTTTCATATATATAGGGAAAGGCGTATTGAAGAATGAGTGGGTGTATAAGTGTCTGAATGGATGATTTAGTAGGTGCGTGACTGAGTCTATAAGTGAGTGATTAAACATATCTTACTGAATGCATGGGTTAGTGACTAAACTGTGTGAATGTCTGTATCCGTCTGTCTGTTGGTGTGTAAGCGGCTGCATGGGTTTGTGAATAGCTACATGAGTGTCTATATGAGTTATTGATTGGTTGTCTGAGTATCTGTATGGGTGCCTGAGTGATTGTTTGGGTGCGGTGTGTGTGACTCTGTGCATAGATGTGTGAGTGGGTGATTCACTGGATGCATGGCTTCAAGAGTGCATCTGTGATGGACTGTATGGGTGGGTGAGTGTGTGTATGGGTGTGTTAGTGAGTGAATGTATATCTCAGTGGTACATGTGTGAGTAACTACATATGTGAAAGGCAGTATATATGTGTGTTAGAGTATTTAAATGGCTATAAGTGAGAGTGTGTGATTGTGAGAGTGGCTGTATGGATGAGTGTGTGCTTGTATCAGTGATTGTATAAGAGCGTAAGAATGTGCTAGTATTTGTATGAGTAAGTGAGCTGGTGTGTGTCTAACTGTATAGGTGAGTAAATGGGAGTGTGATTAATTATTTGCATGACTGACTAGGTGTGTGAGTACCTCTATGGATGAGTGGCGGTGTGTGAGAGTGTCTATATAGGTGTATGAGTGCATATGATAGTCCTGTACTGAGTGACCGTAAGTATGAGTGATTGTACGGGTGAGTGAGTGGATGTGTGTGTAGACCTAAGAATCAGTGAGTGGGTATGTAGTTATTGGTGTTGGAGTGTCTATGGTTTTGAGAATGGCAGTCTGTAATTTAGAGTGGGTGTATCAAAAGTTATATTAGGGTGTGAGAAGATGCATGAAATTCTCACATGGATGATGTCATCAGTGATGTCATCAGTAATGTCATTTGAGATGTCATCAGTGATGTCATCAGTGATGTCACTGACCATGTCATGAGTGATGTAATATGTGATGTCATCAGCAGTGCATTGCGGGGCGCGAGTTATAGTTAGCTGAACTAACTATAACAGGGGAATTTCACTGGTTTTGTACGAGTGAAATGTCCAACTAACTATAACGCCCCTGAAACCTATGGTTTTTTCAGTGAATTTCTAAGGTTTTTAAATGCTAATTTCTAACTATAACGTGCCTGAAACCTATGTTTTTTCAGTGAATTTCTAAGGTTTTTAAATGCTAATTTCTAACTATAACATGCCTGAAACCTATGGTTTTTTCAGTGAATTTCAAAGGTTTTTTAAATGCTAATTTCTAACTATAACGTGCCTGAAATCTATGGTTTTTTAAGTGAATTTCTAAGGTTTTTAAATACTAGTTTCTAACTATGCCTACAGAGGTAGGACATGTGAAGAAAGAAGAAAAAACACACAGAAAGAAGCAAAAGAAATGCAGAAAGAAGCAACAGAAGTCCACAAAGACGAAGAAAAGTGCAGGAAGAAGCAAGACATGTGCAGAAAGAACCAACAGAGGAGCAGAAAGAGGCCTTGTTGCAAAATCATCCTGTGCCCACAACTTTTTCAGACGGGTACTGGTGGTTACTGACTCTGACTAACCAGGCCTAGAGCCAGTGCTATGCTAAAAGACACTTAGAATACAGTGAAAACACCTACATACACTAGGGAACACTACACGTTGGGGTACCCCTGTGATTAGCATGACCTCCTCGGTAAGGCCCTAGTACATAATAGGGCAGGGGGATTAAAACTACCTCTAAGTCAGAGGTGCAGAAATATGCTACTTTAACTAGTAGTCACGTTTGCAGAGTGGTGGAGAAAGGGTGCTGGGCGTCCAACCAACGCTCAGGAATTCCGCTGCGTAGGACTTACAGGAGGTACCAGGAGGGATTCTTGGCCCCCAAACTCCCTAAGGACTAAATTGGACTTCATCCCCCATCCCGTTGTTTGCCACGAGGCACGTTTGCAGAGTGTAGGAGAGTAGGATCTGCTTCACATGGGTACCCCCACTTTTTGCTGATGCTTCACTGTTTTTCGACATTAGTCTGGCTGGGGCCCTGCTAATCAGAACCCCAGCCTAGCTGCTTCCTCTCTAAAATGGTTTCCATGTGCCTTAGGCACATCACTGATTGGGATCTGGAGTGCCCTTATAAGTCCCTAGTATATGGTATACTATGTACCAAGGGCATAGGTACCTCAGAGGCCTGCCAGGGGCTGCAGCATGTATTATGCCACCCCTGGAAGGCCATCCAAACTGACACCACAGGTCTGCTACTGCAGCCTGGGTAAGGTGGTGCATGCACCCCTTACTGTGATATAGGTTACCTATATCACGAAATACATACACACATATAAACCTATAAGTCACTCCTAAGGCAGGCCTTATCAATCCTAAAGGCAGAGTGCGTGGTTCCTATGTGAGAGGGTGCCCCTGCATGAGCAGGGCCCCTCTGCAGCGTTCGGAGACCATCTCTGATGCTGTTTGTAGTGCAGCCTGACCATATACTCTTAAGCGCATTATATCCTCGCGGTAAAATGCTAACTTTGGAATGGCTGCACCTAAACATGTCGTGTTTGGTATCAAACATCTTGGAATACTACCCCCCCGCCAATCCTGGCGGCGGGGGTAGCATTCCACCCTTCTAGAGGGAAAGACATGTTAACTCTGACGAGTCCGGTAACTTCTTTCCAGAGCCCTGGCATCACAAAATGGATGCTGCTGCCACAGACACGAGTCTGGCCTCCTGCTGCTGGACGAAACTCCGGCAGGGGAGGCCTGGACAATAGGTTTCCTGTCCCAGGGAGGTGTGACCACCTCCCCAGACAGGATAATGTGTATTGGGGCTGGGCGGGAGCACTTTCGGGTGCTTTGAAGTCCTGCACTGGGGGCACATTTGGTGTCCCTGTGCATACCCCAGTTCAAACCGGATCAGGGGCTTGCAGCCCCTGCTTTGGCGCGAACTGGACAAAGGGAAAGGGGTGTAGCCACCCCTCTGCCCTGACCCACCCATAGGTGGGGCCACAGAGTAGTCCAACCCCTATTTTTAGAATAAAGGTAGGAACCCAGTCCTTAGGACTTTAGATTATACCTGGACGAAACTCTGAAACTGAATCCTGGACCTTCGACGCTCTACGACAAGATTAGAGGACTGAAGAATCTCCCTTGGGGTCAAGGAGTGACTCCCCTGCTTGGCAGGCACCAAAGAAGCATCTGTCCGGTTCGCATTTCTGAAGCTCCCGTCGGACGCCGAAGTCATCGCATCACCAGAGGTGGATTCTCAGACTTCCCCGAGGCTACCCTGAGTCCCCAGCAAAGCTGAGGCCCGTGGCTATCGTGGGTGACTTGAGACCGTGACCCCTGGACACCGAGCACATTTGCAAGTGCATCCTCTTCTGGGTCTCCCAAGAAGTCGTGCTTTGGACTCCGAGTAGCCCTAGCCTCCAGCACCACCTGCACCGAAGATCACTGGCCCCCACTCCACAGAGTGTCCTGTAAGCCAGATCCACGTGCGGTGTCACAAGGCTCCTTCGCGGTCGCTAGCCCGTTGGCTAGTAGCCCTTAACGAAGGCCAATCCTTTTCTTACTTGGCATCCTGGTTGCTCCAGGCCTGCCCTCACTTACCCTCGCTGGGTGAGTTCCACAGACCTTGCTGGTCTGCACCATCGACGATCTACATTCTTCACCGAGACTTGCCGTTGCCAAGGTTTGTTGGGTCCAATCCGGTTGCCGACACATCAGCACTCGACAGACATTGTGTACCAGCCCGAATCCTGCTCCTGGTTGCCGACAACGCCTCCTGGACCTTGTGGCTGAAGAGTCAAGACAACCGTCAACGCACCTGAAGCACTCGACATCGGTGGGCATCTGTCCATCGCCTTCCTGGTCACTGGCTAGTGACCCAGACTCTGTCCCCTCTGCTTTCAGGTTCTTCAGAACTCCGATCCACTCTTGGATCCACCCGGACACTTTTCTCTTGGCCGCCAGCAGCACTTTGCAGCAGATCGCCATTCGAATCGACGACGAAACCCGACCCCGAAAGGCACCTATGCACCCGGCTTCCCTGGGTGAGGTAACACGAGTACTCCGGTGCTCCCGTGGGTAGAGACTCTTCAAAGTCCTAGATCTCAAAGGGTTTTGTCCTAGTCCTCTTTTAAGTGTCCCTTTCCTCTATTTTCCCGATCCCGACTTTCTCCATAGAAGTTAACGGCGTATCGCGGTTGTGTATTTACACTGCACGCGTCTCCCGTGGGTCCCCTGTGTCACTACCTTGGGTGGTTCCTTGTGGTCCAAGCACTTCTAGAGGCTCTAGGCCTAGTGTCTAGTTCAGTCGTGGTTCGCATACCACTTTATTGGTATATGGTTTGGTACGCCCCTAGGGCCCAAACGTGTATTTGTGCTATTACTGTGATTTAATAACTTATAACTTATGTACTTCGAACTCTAGCCTCATAAAGAGACTAGAGGGGTGTGTTTAGCAATAAATACATATATTTTGAATATATACCTGGTGTGGTGCTCTTTCATTTGATCACTCAAGAGATTATAGACTGGTAAAACAAGCTGCTTTACATTCCTTCAAGACTTAGCCTGAAGGCTGCTCTCCATAGCTACCACTAGGATAGCTTTCAATAAGGTTGTCTTTAACCTATCTCCAATAAGGGGTTGTTTGGACTGGTGCAAGGTGCCCACTATAATTAGTGGACAGCATATGCCAGGCCAACTTCTCACATTGGTGTGCAGCGTGTGGGATTCCAGCTTGCTATTGTTTTACCAGATAATCTCAATTGAATCGATCAACTGAAAACCACTAAAGGTACCTAAGGTACATATAATTTAAGCTTAGAATACAGTAAGTTCTACTGAACTTAGAGTTGTGTGTTAAGGGATAGCACAACCCTTTCTACAACTCAAGAGAGTTTAGTAGGCCACACTAGAGTAGGTAGTGCATACACCACACCACACTAGTAATGTCTTTAAGGGCAGGATCCAAAGAATCCTTGCAGGAAGCCATTGAGCTTCCACCCTCCAAGTATGATACACTCCCATTCTTGGAATTGAGAGCTTTATGTAACTTGAGAAAAATAAGGACAGGCCAAAGCCCCACCACCCAACACCTCAAGGAGCTGTTGGTGGCTTATGACCTTAGTAAGCCTGTAGGGACTGAAGGGGTAGGAGCTGAGGGTGGGGCAGGAGAAGAGGAGGACGCTAGGGGTACCAATACCCCCAGCCCCCCTCTGAAACTGGCCAGGAGGGTGACAATGACCCTGACCTGGAAAACCCAATCCCTCCTGTGGATGATGATGAGGATGATCAAGATGATGCCCTCTTTGTCCCCCAGGAAGGATTAAGAGTGTGCCCAGGAAGTCTAGATCTCCTTCTCAGGAGTCTAACCACTCTGGCACCTCTATAGGGAGCTCTGTCTCATCTCACAGGAGGGAATCCTCTCATGAGAGGAGAACCAGACTGGTCCAGTATGAGGAAACTCAGCTGGAGATCAGAAAAAAGCAATTGGCTTTAGATAGGGAATCCCTAGATCTCCTTAGAGAGAGAAGAAAGTTGGGACTAGAGTCCCATGGTGGCAGCCATGTCCCTAGAGACAGGGAAAGGTCCTATGACCATAGGAACCTGAGCAAGATTGTCCCTCCCTACCAGAGTGGGGATGATATCCACAAATGGATAACTGCTTTAGAGAGGGCCTGTAAAGTACAGAAGGTCCCTCAGGAGCAGTGGGCAGCAATCTTGTGGCTCTCCTTTGCTGACAAAGGTAGAGATAAGCTCCTCACTGTTAGAGAGGAGGATGCTGATAATTACAAGGTCTTGAAGAGTGCTCTTATTGATGGGTTTGGCCTAACCACTGAACAGTACAGGTTGAAGTTCAGAGACACCCAAAAAGCACAGACTCAAGACTGGGTAGACTATGTGGATTGTTCTGCCAAGGCTCTGGAAGGCTGGTTGATGGGCAGTAAGGTGTGTGACTTCTCAGGATTGTACAATCTGATAATGAGGGAGCAGATTCTTAATAACTGTCAAAATCAGCTGTTGCATCAATACCTGGTAGACTCTGATCTGACCTCTCCCCAAGAATTGGGAAAGAAGGCAGACAAATGGGTCAGAACCAGGGTGAAGCAGAAGGTACAGAACCAAGGTGGGGAAACCAAGAAGCAAGATGCTAAGAACTCTGACAAGGGTGGGGAGAAGGGTAAAGATCAAAAGTCTTCATCAGGCCCCCAAAAATCTTCTTCTGGTGGGGATTCACAGTCTACCAAAGGTAAAGGCCAAAGAAAACCATGGTGCAAGGTCTGTAAGCAAAAGACCCACTGGACCAGTGATTGCACCAAGTCCAAAGACTCCAGTCCAGCACCCACCAATGCCCCTAAGGCACCTGTTCCCCCTAGTACAGTTGGTGGAAGTGCTCCAGCAAAGGGTTTAGTAGGGTTCACCCTGGGAACTGAGTTGGGCTCTGACTTAGTCAGAGAACTGACTCAGGCTGTGTTAGTCTGTGATGGAGGCATGGATGTGACCTCCACTGTGAGTCCCAGTAATCTGGGCAAGTACAGACAACAGCCTTTAATTAATGGACGTGAGGCTTTGGCATTTAGGGACACAGGGGCAAGTGTCACAATGGTGACACAAGACCTTGTGCTACCTGGGCAAGTTATGCTTGGTGAGATGTACCAAGTGACCAATGCTAGCAATGTCAGAACAGACCATACTCTGGCAGTTGTTAACTTCTCCTGGGGAGGGGTAACTGGCCTTAAGAAGGTTGTGGTAAGTGCAAACCTACCAGTCGAATGCTTGCTTGGCAATGACTTAGAGACTTCTGCTTGGGCAGAAGTGGAGCTCAGGACCCATGCAGAAATGCTGGGGATCCCTGCAGATGTGTTTGCTGTGACCAGGTCACAAGCCAAAATGTCTAGCACTGAACAGGCCTTGGATTCTGGAAGAATGGACCAAGTGCCTTCCAAGAGGAGGAGTAGTAGGGTTAAGGCAGTGCCTTCCCCTTGGCTCAGGAGGAAGATCAGTCCCTTGAGGGGGATGATCTCAGCCCTGAAGAAGGAACTGTCCCAGAGGAACTTGAACCTGACCAGGTTGAGTTCTTGGGGACAGGGGGACCTTCTAGGGCAGATCTGAGCCAGGAGCAGCAGAGCTGCCCCTCCCTTGAACCCCTCAGACAGCAAGCTGCTGCTGAGGCTGCTGGGAAAGCTAGTGGTCCCCATACAGTGTATTGGGATGATGGACTCCTGTACTCAGAGAGTAGAGACCCCAAGCCTGGTGCTACCAGGAGGTTGGTAATACCTTTGAAGTTCAGGGGCTTCCTATTGACCCTAGCCCATGATATTCCCTTAGCAGGTCACCTGGGCCAGAACAAGACTTGGGACAGAATTGTCCCTCACTTTCACTGGCCCCACATGTCTGAAGACAGTAAGGAGTTTTGTCGCTCCTGTGTAACCTGCCAAGCCAGTGGCAAAGCAGGTGGCACTACAAAGGCCCCCCTGATACCACTACCTGTGGTGGGGGTGCCCTTTGAAAGGGTGGGGATTGACATTGTTGGTCCCATGGATCCCCAAACAGCCTCTGGGCACAGGTTTATCCTGGTGGTAGTGGATCATGCCACCAGGTACCCAGAAGCTATTCCCCTCAGGACCACTACAGCACCTGTGGTGGCAAGGGCCCTCCTGGGAATCTTCTCAAGAGTGGGCTTTCCTAAGGAGGTAGTCTCAGACAGGGGTGCTAACTTCATGTCTGGGTACTTAAAAGCAATGTGGAAGGAGTGTGGAGTGACTTATAAGTTCACCACACCCTATCACCCACAATGCAATGGTTTAGTTGAGAGATTCAACAAAACCTTGAAGGGCATGATTAAAGGGCTCCCAGAAAAGCTTAGGCGTAGATGGGACATACTCTTGCCCTGCCTTTTATTCGCATATAGGGAGGTGCCTCAGAAGGGGTTGGTTACAGCCCTTTTGAACTTCTGTTTGGCCACCCTGTGAGGGGTCCACTGTGCTTGGTGAAGGAAGGATGGGAGTTACCTCTCAAGCCCCCAAAGCAAGATATAGTGGACTATGTACTTGGTCTCCGCTCCAGGATGGCTGAGTACATGAAAAAGGCAACCAAAAACCTTGAGGCTAGCCAGGAACTTCAGAAGGCCTGGCATGACCAAAAGGCTGTTCTGACTGTTTACCAGCCAGGACAGAAGGTGTGGGTGTTGGAGCCAGTGGCCCCAGCAGCTCTCCAAGATAAATGGAGTGGACCCCACACTATTGTTGAGCAGAAGGGTGAGGTCACTTATTTAGTGGACCTAGGAACACCCAGGAGTCCCCACAGGGTTCTCCATGTCAACAGGTTAAAACCATATGTGGACAGGGCAGACATGGGCTTGCTCATGGCTACTGATGAAGGGCAGGAGGAAGAGAGTGACCCACTCCCTGACCTGCTCTCACAGAACCCTGACGATGGGTCAGTTGATGGTGTAGCCTTGGCAGGCAGCCTCACTACCCAGCAACAAACTGATTGCAGGCAAGTCCTCAATCAGTTTAGACATATGTTTTCACTGACACCCAGTCAGACCACCTGGTGCACTCATGAAGTGGACACTGGGGACAGTCTGCCTATTAAAAACAAGATTTATAGGCAACCTGACCATGTCAGGGACTGTATCAGGACTGAAGTCCAGAAAATGTTGGAATTGGGAGTTATTGAACCCTCAGATAGCCCTTGGGCTAGTCCAGTAGTCCTTGTACCGAAACCTCACACCAGTGGTGGAAAGAGAGAGATGAGGTTCTGTGTAGACTACAGGGGTCTCAATGCAGTCACTAGGACTGATGCCCATCCAATACCCAGGGCAGATGAGCTCATAGATACTTTGGCCTCTGCCAAATATCTCAGCACATTTGACCTAACAGCTGGCTACTGGCAGATCAGACTAGCTGATACTGCAAAGCCCAAAACAGCATTCTCAACCCCTAGTGGGCATTATCAATTTGTGGTAATGCCCTTTGGTCTGAAGAATGCACCTGCCACTTTCCAGAGGTTGGTGAATACAGTTCTCACAGGACTGGAAGCCTATAGTGCAGCTTATCTAGATGATATTGCTGTCTTTAGCTCCACCTGGGAGGATCACCTGGTCCACCTCAGGAATGTTTTACAGGCCCTGCAAAAGGCAGGCCTGACTATCAAGGCCACTAAGTGCCAGATAGGGCAGAGTCAGGTTGTGTACCTGGGCCACCTTGTGGGTGGAGGCCAGGTTCAACCTTTGCAGAGCAAGATCCAGACCATCATGGACTGGACTGCTCCCACTACCCAGACTCAGGTGAGAGCCTTCTTAGGCCTGACTGGGTACTATAGGAGATTTGTCAAG
Organism: Calotriton arnoldi; assembly: GCA_963921515.1. Classification (NCBI taxonomy): domain Eukaryota; kingdom Metazoa; phylum Chordata; class Amphibia; order Caudata; family Salamandridae; genus Calotriton; species Calotriton arnoldi. The sequence goes on along the minus strand of CAWUFW010020582.1, from coordinate 123,899 downwards.
GGGTATGGATCAATAGTGACACCCCTGAATGACTTAACTTCTAAGAAAATGCCCAAAAAGGTTCAGTGGACAGTTAGCTGTCAAAAGGCATTTGATGACCTCAAGCAGGCCATCTGCACTGCTCCAATTCTGCAGAGTCCTGATTACTCCAAGAAGTTCATTGTTCAAACTGATGCATCTGAATTGGGGGTAGGGGCTGTACTGTCACAATTGAATGAAGAAGGTCAGGATCAGCCAGTAGCTTTTATTAGCAGAAGGCTGACCCCTAGAGAGAAACGTTGGTCAGCCATTAGAGAGGAGGCCTTTGCTGTGGTCTGGGCTCTGAAGAAGTTGAGGCCATACTTGTTTGGTACCCACTTCCTGGTTCAGACAGACCATAAGCCCCTCTTATGGCTAAAACAAATGAAGGGTGAAAACCCCAAACTGCTTAGGTGGTCCATTTCCCTACAGGGGATGGACTTTACAGTGGAACATAGGCCTGGGAGTAACCATGCGAATGCAGATGGACTCTCTAGGTATTTCCACTTAGAACATGAAGACTTAACTGGGCAAGGTTAGTTTAATGTCCCTACGTTTGGGGGGGGTTGTGTAGGAGAGTAGGATCTGCTTCACATGGGTACCCCCACTTTTTGCTGATGCTTCACTGTTTTTCGACATTAGTCTGGCTGGGGCCCTGCTAATCAGAACCCCAGCCTAGCTGCTTCCTCTCTAAAATGGTTTCCATGTGCCTTAGGCACATCACTGATTGGGATCTGGAGTGCCCTTATAAGTCCCTAGTATATGGTATACTATGTACCAAGGGCATAGGTACCTCAGAGGCCTGCCAGGGGCTGCAGCATGTATTATGCCACCCCTGGAAGGCCATCCAAACTGACACCACAGGTCTGCTACTGCAGCCTGGGTAAGGTGGTGCATGCACCCCTTACTGTGATATAGGTTACCTATATCACGAAATACATACACACATATAAACCTATAAGTCACTCCTAAGGCAGGCCTTATCAATCCTAAAGGCAGAGTGCGTGGTTCCTATGTGAGAGGGTGCCCCTGCATGAGCAGGGCCCCTCTGCAGTGTTCGGAGACCATCTCTGATGCTGTTTGTAGTGCAGCCTGACCATATACTCTTAAGCGCATTATATCCTCGCGGTAAAATGCTAACTTTGGAATGGCTGCACCTAAACATGTCGTGTTTGGTGTCAAACATCTTGGAATACTACCCCCCGCCAATCCTGGCGGCGGGGGTAGCATTCCACCCTTCTAGAGGGAAAGACATGTTAACTCTGACGAGTCCGGTAACTTCTTTCCAGAGCCCTGGCATCACAAAATGGATGCTGCTGCCACAGACACGAGTCTGGCCTCCTGCTGCTGGACGAAACTCCGGCAGGGGAGGCCTGGACAATAGGTTTCCTGTCCCAGGGAGGTGTGACCACCTCCCCAGACAGGATAATGTGTATTGGGGCTGGGCGGGAGCACTTTCGGGTGCTTTGAAGTCCTGCACTGGGGGCACATTTGGTGTCCCTGTGCATACCCCAGTTCAAACCGGATCAGGGGCTTGCAGCCCCTGCTTTGGCGCGAACTGGACAAAGGGAAAGGGGTGTAGCCACCCCTCTGCCCTGACCCACCCATAGGTGGGGCCACAGAGTAGTCCAACCCCTATTTTTAGAATAAAGGTAGGAACCCAGTCCTTAGGACTTTAGATTATACCTGGACGAAACTCTGAAACTGAATCCTGGACCTTCGACGCTCTACGACAAGATTAGAGGACTGAAGAATCTCCTTGGGGTCAAGGAGTGACTCCCCTGCTTGGCAGGCACCAAAGAAGCATCTGTCCGGTTTGCATTTCTGAAGCTCCCGTCGGACGCCGAAGTCATCGCATCACCAGAGGTGGATTCTCAGACTTCCCCGAGGCTACCCTGAGTCCCCAGCAAAGCTGAGGCCCGTGGCTATCGTGGGTGACTTGAGACCGTGACCCCTGGACACCGAGCACATTTGCAAGTGCATCCTCTTCTGGGTCTCCCAAGAAGTCGTGCTTTGGGCTCCGAGTAGCCCCAGCCTGCAGCACCACCTGCACTGAAGATCACTGGTCCCCACTCCACGAGTGTCCTGTAAGCCAGATCCACGTGCGGCGTCACGAGGCTCCTTCGCGGTCGCTAGCCCGTTGGCTAGTAGCCCTTAACGAAGGCCAATCCTTTTCTTACTTGGCATCCTGGTTGCTCCAGGCCTGCCCTCACTTACCTTCACTGGGTGAGTTCCACAGACCTTGCCGGTCTGCACCATCGACGATCTACATCTTCACTGAGACTTGCCGTTGCCAAGGCTTGTTGGGTCCAATGCGGTCGCCAACACATCAGCACTCGACAGACATCGTGTACCAGCCCGAATCCTGCTCCTGGTTGCCGACAACGCCTCCTGGACCTCGTGGCTGAAGAGTCAAGATGACCATCAACGCACCTGAAGCACTCGACATCGGTGGGCATCTGTCCATCGCCTTCCTGGTCACTGGCTAGTGACCCAGACTCTGTCCCCTCTGCTTTCAGGTTCTTCAGAACTCCGATCCACTCTTGGATCCACCCGGACACTTTTCTCTTGGCCGCCAGCAGCACTTTGCAGCAGATCGCCATTCGAATCGACGACGAAACCCGACCCCGAAAGGCACCTATGCACCCGGCTTCCCTGGGTGAGGTAACACGAGTACTCCGGTGCTCCCGTGGGTAGAGACTCTTCAAAGTCCTAGATCTCAAAGGGTTTTGTCCTAGTCCTCTTTTAAGTGTCCCTTTCCTCTATTTTCCCGATCCCGACTTTCTCCATAGAAGTTAACGGCGTATCGCGGTTGTGTATTTACACTGCACGCGTCTCCCGTGGGTCCCCTGTGTCACTACCTTGGGTGGTTCCTTGTGGTCCAAGCACTTCTAGAGGCTCTAGGCCTAGTGTCTAGTTCAGTCGTGGTTCGCATACCACTTTATTGGTATATGGTTTGGTACGCCCCTAGGGCCCAAACGTGTATTTGTGCTATTACTGTGATTTAATAACTTATAACTTATGTACTTCGAACTCTAGCCTCATAAAGAGACTAGAGGGGTGTGTTTAGCAATAAATACATATATTTTGAATATATACCTGGTGTGGTGCTCTTTCATTTGATCACTCAAGAGATTATAGACTGGTAAAACAAGCTGCTTTACATTCCTTCAAGACTTAGCCTGAAGGCTGCTCTCCATAGCTACCACTAGGATAGCTTTCAATAAGGTTGTCTTTAACCTATCTCCAATAAGGGGTTGTTTGGACTGGTGCAAGGTGCCCACTATAATTAGTGGACAGCATATGCCAGGCCAACTTCTCACACAGAGTGGTAGAGAAAGGGGGCCATGGCCTCCGAAGACGTCTTAGCAAACTGTATGGGACATAATGGAGGTAACAAGAGGGGTAGTTGGCCCCTAAGGACATCCTTGGGGGCCAACTTCCCAAACAATTACCTCCAGTCAGTCCCACACAGCAGCACTGGTAAGTACTCGTACCAGGCCACACCCACTTTGCCCACCACTCTACAAACGCGCTCCCTGGCACACTCTTGGATGGGGATTGAAGTCCCCTTCACTGCTGGGGGTCCTTTAGGGGCCAACTAGCCTACCTTTTACCTCCAGTAAGCCCCATGCAGTGGGATTGGTGAGATGCTTCACTTGTCCCCCCCTTACCCCCCTTCCCCCCGGACTAATCCCATCTCTCTGGACCACGACTCAGCTGGTCACGAATTACCGCCGGATTCATCGCTCCATTCCCTTGCAGCTAGTAGAATTCACTTCTCAGCGCAGCCCAGATTTCCACACGTTCCTTCACTTGACGTTGGACCTTCCTCACACGACCGCATCCAAGATAATTAACGCTGCCTCCCACTATGTGATGGTTCACTGCGGCTCCAGACGAGCGAATTTACCCTCTGGATTCTTTCCCCTTCTCTCTCCCCTCTAAGTGCTTCCAGAGCACTTTTTGAATCGTGTAACCATCGTCCTGATGATGACCTCGAATTAAAGAGGTCGAAACGCCGTTGACTCTACAACGCCATTTGCGGCAACCAAAGGGTCATTTACAAATAATGAAATTATGTTTGTGATTGTAAATACTTTCGTTTGACCCCCACTGTTTTTTCGCCGCCTCACGTTGTCTTTTTATCACGTGTCACTGCGCCGTTTACTCACTACAACACTTCCAGTGCACATTTGGTTGCTATGGTTACTGCAATTTAGTTGTGTTTTGTGCTCCTATATGCAAATAACAACCCTTCCACCTTCACTTGGTCTCCCTCATCCTTTTCCTGTGCTATGTGATTGATACACGGTTTTTGAACAGTCCCTCTGCATGACCTACCAGTTGAGACGTTGTCCTATTGCTATAATACTTACCCGGTCTCAGCTGGGTTAACGGGTTTACTCCTGTTTCTGTTCACCTAGTACATAATAGGGCAGGGGAATTAAAACTACCTCTAAGTCAGAGGTGTAGAAATATGCTACTTGGGGGGCGGAGCTTGCTGGCGCCGAAGATGGCTGCCTAACAGAGGAGCTCTGTGCTGACTTCATCGATCCGCCCAAATATCCTGCACTGGCGTACTACTAAGAACCCCAGATGGGCAGCCCTGCATAGCGTGAGTCACCCGGAGCCTCCGAAGTCCTCTGGCTCCCAACTTGGTGACGGGTGAGCGAAGGTGCCGGCGCTGCAGCTACGGCGTGAGCACTGGGCCGTGCGTCCCCGGACTCGAGTACTCTTCGGGCTGACTGGAAGTGGAGGCAGGACGGGAGGTCGCGCCTGCTCTAAGCGGCCGGAGCGGTGAGCCCGACACTGGGTGCTGTGGACTTGGAGCGGTGTATGCTTGTGCTCCCCCCGGCCTGGAGGAGAGGTGTGCCCAGCTGGAATGCGGTAAGCGCGGGGCAGTGCGGGGATGCGGCTGCTGCGCCACGCGCCCTGCCACGTCTATAACGAGGGGGCGGGCGCTGCCCGGGGGCGAGGTTGGACAGCGAGATTGGAACCGGCGATTGCGGCCCCTGGCGCGGAGGTCCCCCCGCCTGACACACCCCCTCATGGAGCTCCGACTTTGAGGCCTGCATACAGCTCCACGTGTGCAGTGCCTCTTGCCGCGGGTGGTGCAGGCCGGTGCGGCCCGAGTGCACTGGGCACGCCTGGCGCCTCCTGAGACATCCAGCGTTCCCCTGCTGTGCAACATTGCAGGTTGCTTGGTTCGGACTGGTGCAGCTAGTTGGTCCTGGGACGTGCTCTGGCTCCTGCATACCCATCCCTATCCACAGCGGTGCCTACTGCTTGGAACTGCTTGGACTGCCCTCTTGCCTGGCCCTTGGATACGGAGTGGTTCATAGTCTTGCTTTGGCTCTGCGACGGCGGTGGAGGTTGGGGGACGCTGGGCGGCGCGCTCCACTGCAGAGAGGCATCTGCGCCCAGGGTTGCCCTACAGTGGTCGGAGGCCTTGTGGTGGGTGTATACGCCTGACGTTCCCCCTGGAGCCCGGCTGACTCTGAGACCCTTCGTGGTTATACTGCCTGGCGATCTGAGGGCCCTCTCTGTCTGGGGTTCTGCGGCGCCCGACGACCACGATGGGCCGGACTGACAAGACTCAACAGAAGTTATCCTTCAAACAGCGCCGACCCAGGGACCGTGCGCTGTCGGCTGATGACAGAGGTGCGGAGCGGCCCGTGGAGTCGCCGAACGGTGATATCAAGGCCATGCTGTCCTCGATGGAAAAGGGCATTCATGACTCGCTAACGGTGCTTGGCTCGAAGATTGACTCCCTCTCCTACCGCATGGACAGGATATCCGAAAGAGTGGACAGACATGCGGAACGTCTTGATATGGCTGAACGACGGCTAACAGAGGTGGGGGAGCTCAGACGTACGTTGAGTCAAGCCGCAAACACATGGAAAAGGCGGTACAGTCCCTGCAGGACAAGGCTGAAGATCTGGAGGCTAGGTCGCGGAGGAGTAATTTGCGCATCACGGGCCTGCCTGAGTCTACACCCACCGGGAACAGTTTGTGGAGAAATTGTTGATGCAGCTACTAGGCACCGAGACTTTTTCATCCATGTTCGTGGTCGAGCGGGCGCACCGCTCCTTGGGACCACAACCGCCTCCGGGGGCTCCCCCACGGCCTATCATCGCTAAATTACTTAATTACCGCGATCGTGATGCTGCGCTGAGAGTAGCCAGGGAGAAACCATGCTTCACTATGAGGGCTCGGCGCTGGCCCTGTTTCCTGACTTCACAGCGAGAGTTCAGGAGGCGCGTCGCCTGTTTGTTCCATTTAAAAAGCAGCTAAGGGAAAAGAACATCGACTATGCGATGCTGTACCCTGCCCGACTCCGTGTTAATCGGCAGGGCAAATCTCTTTTCTTCACTGACCCCAAGGCATTGCAGAAAGCGATCAAAGACTGGTCCGGGGAGCGACGGGGCAGCCCGGAAAAGAACGTGGGAGCTGAAGCTGTAGGTGGATCGCTTGACGAGCAGGACTAACTGCGTTGTTGCAGATATCTCAGATAAGGAACTCGTGCTAATGACTCTGGTATCACTATAATGTTCTGGGGCCTACTGGTGTGGGTGGGTGAGACGTGCTCCCATGGTATTGCGTTGTTTATGATGGGGTACATATTTTCTAGTATTAGCTGCTAGAGCTCTGAGCTATGCAATGTACGTTAAATATCCTGCGCGCCAATGTGAACTGCTATTAAGTCAATGTGCAGACTAACATATACTTTGCCAAGGGTAGGCCTACTAGAGCATAGGTGGCAACCTCTGCCCCCGAGTGTTTTACACACAAGGACGCATGTTTTTGCTGTTTACAAGGGAGGGATGTAGAGGGAGGGGGGGGTTCGTTTTAAGTAGTGTGATGTATGTTTTGATGTTGGGGCACTTCGGGCTTTTGATTCTTCAGGTCCTGGTTGGGGGGGCCTTGCTGTGGGTGGCGAGAGGTTGGGGTTTGGGTCACAAGCAAGGTGGTGTATTGCCTTTATTTGATTTTGTCTGCAGTGCAGTTCCCTTCTGTTACATAGCAGTCTGCGTTGGTGGATTCACACAACTTCATAACACGGGTGACTGAAGACGGGCACGATCCGGAGGTGGACACACTCAAAGTATTAACCTGGAACGTTCGTGGGCTGAATGATCACAGGAAGCTCCATAAGGTCATTGCCTATCTGAAAAGACACCACATTGATGTAGCGTTTCTGCAAGAAACGCATCTCCCGCTTACTTCCCCTATGTTGCGCTGTAGGGGCCTTTTAGGGACCGTTCACGCAGCCGGTTTTACCACACATGCGCGTGGAGTCCTCACATGGGTCAATCCTAGGTCTGCTCTTATTCTCTCACCACTAGCCACTGACACTGCCGGGAGATATGTACTCACTAGATGCAGAGGGAGGAATATGGATTTTCTGTTAGTCAATATATACGGTCCCAATTTCGATAATCCTGAATTTTTCACAGTGCTGGCACGGGTGGTAGGTTGTCATAGTGGGTTGCGCCAGCTGAGGGGTGGTGATCTTAATCTGCTTCGTGACCCCTGCCTGGACAGGTCGGGGGCCCTGCACGGCGAACAACGGCTGCGGCCAGGGAGCTGAATAGTATTTTGATCGGGTCTGATTTATGCGATGTTTGGCGTTGGAAGCACCCACACATGGGGGGTTACACGCACTATTCTGCATATCATAACATCCACACGCGTATTGATTACTGGCTGGCCTCTAGCTCGCTGTGCGACAAAATTCGCTCTTGTCAGGTGCTTCCGCGCACACTCTCCGACCACTCTCCGGTTCTACTAGTGTTAGAGATGCCCAGCAGGCGTATACCCCCATTCACTTGGCAATTCCCCCCCTATTCCTTGTTGGATGTGGTATTTAAAGAGGAGCTCTCTGGTGCTATAGAGCTTTTCTTTGAAAAGAATGTGGGGTCGGTTGATGATTATCAAACCGTTTGGGAGGCCTTTAAAGCTTACATTCATGGGATCACCATAGCCAAGCATTCGGGAGTACTCCGGTCTATACGCAACCGGCTGCGAGACCTTGAGGGAAAGATCAGAGACCTGGAGAGCGAGCTGCTGCAGGGTTCTGAAGCGGTGCCGGAGGGGGTTCTAGCGGAGGCACTTGGTGAATACAGTCAAGCGGCGGATGATGAGGTTAAATATACGGGCAAATATGCCGTGGCCCGGGCGTATGAAGAGAGGGATAGGCCAGGTGGGGTCTTGGCTCGGTTACTTAAGAATCGATGGGAAGCGACGCAGGTTGTGGAGATTGAGTTAGCGGAGGGCCTGGTGGTGTCAGAGGCCAAAGAAGTAGCAGATAGATTTCGTCAGTATTACTCATCGCTATACGCCTCCCGAGCTGCTGTGGCGGACGAGGATATACTTGATTATTTGGCTCATATCAAACTACCCTGGCTGTCAAACTCACACAGGGAATTTCTCATGCAGCCTCTGGAAAGGGACGAAATTTTGCTGGCTTTTTCTTCTATGCGCGCAGGCAGCGCTCCTGGCTTTGATGGCCTCACAGCCACGTTTTATAGAACTTTTATTGATAAGCTGCTTCCGCAGCTTGCTAAGCTGTTCGACGATATTTGTGTAGCTGGGACGATGCCGCCTACCATGTCGGAGGCAGTAATAATAACGCTGCTCAAACCTGGCAAGGACCCGCTAGACTGTGCCTCATACCGACCGTTGTCTTTGCTCAATGTAGATACGAAACTGTTTGCAAAGATTCTTGCGAATAGCCTGGTTCCGCTGGTGCCATTTTTGGTCGCTCCGGAACAGGCGGGCTTTGTCCCTGGCAGGAATCTCACATATAACCTGCGCACTGTATTTGGCGCACTGCAACATATTAAACCGGACATACCAGCGGCGGCGGTTTTTCTAGACATTGAAAAGGCATTCGATTCAGTTGAGTGGCCATTTATGACACATGTCTTATCCAGGATGGGTGTAGGTCCTGTCTTTCTACAGATGCTGGCTGCCTTGTACAGTAAACCAACGGCCCGCATAAAAATTGGCGACATATTCACTGACTCTATCTATATTGCCAGGGGCACGAGACAGGGCTGCCCCCTCTCGCCGTTACTGTATGCCTTGGTGGCGGAGCCACTTGCGTGTGCATTACGGGAGTACCACCAGAATCGGGGATTTGTTTTCCTCACTATAAAATAATTGTTTCCACTTACGCTGATGATACGCTGCTGTATGTTAGGCACCCTGAAACTAACCTCTCTGCTGTGCTTCGAGAGGTGGTGCGTTTTGGTGGACTGTCGGGACTCCAGGTTAATTGGTCTAAGTCGCTAATTTTTCCTCTCACGCCGAATACTTCTCGGTTCGCCCTTGATTACCCCCTTGTTTGGACCACGGACGCGGTGCGATACTTAGGCATTAGAATCCACACAGACTCCGAGACAGTATTTCGGGAAAATTATGGGACGACCTTCAGTAAGCTGGAGGACGACGTGGAGAGATGGATTAAGGTACCCCTGTCAGTGCTGGGCAGAATATCTATCATGAAAATGGTGGTGCTTCCGAGATTGCTATTCTTATTCACGAATATCCCTATGGTGCTTCCGAAGGTCTTCTTTCGTCGCCTTACGACGCTGATGGTCCGGCTGGCATGGGCAGGCAAGCAACCACGGGTTAGATGGCAAATCCTAGTTTTGCCATACTCTATGGGGGGCTGGGAGCCCCGGACTTTGAACTGTATTATAGATCTGCACAATGTGCACATGCCCACTACTGGATACATGGCTCTCCTGACATTCCGCATCTCCGAATAGAGACAGAGGTGGCTGCACCGCTGCCCCTCCCTGCAATGCTGTTCCGGAGTGTTGATCGTAGGGCCTGCTTACTTGACTCAATTAACTCCACAGCAAATGCCTGGCATCAGCTACTACAGATGCAGGCGGGAGCTCTATTGTATTCACCGAAAGCTCCTTTGGATTGGTGCACTTGGATAGCCCCTTGTAAAGAAAGGGGAGTCACAAAAGCACTAAGCACGTTAGGAGTCCACACTGCTGGGGATTTGTTTAAAGCGGGAGCCTGTAAGGTATGGGAAGACCTTAGCACTGTCGATCGCCACCCCACCGTCTTGGCCAGATTTCAATTCCACAGAACTAGGCGGGCGCTTAGAGAATTACTGGGGGAGGAATATCTTGAGCCCCCCGAGGTGGCAGCGTTAACTCACATTATCAGTGCTGCGTCCCCGAAGTGCATGGTTGCTAGACTATACAGCATATCTATGACACACAGGGCGCACCAGTACACGAAGGCACGTTTGGCGTGGCAGCGCGATTTAGAGACAGCTATAGATGATGACATGTGGACCTATAGCTGCATGAGCACTAAACGCATTTCCCTTAACGGCCGTCACCGGCTGGTGCATTTTAAATTCCTGAACAGGGTAAACTACACCCCGGAGAGGCTACACAGATATGGGCTGCGGGAAAGTGGGGCATGTGATCGCTGTGGGGAGCAGGTAGCTGACTTTCTCCATCTGGCTTGGGGGTGCACAGGCATCTCGACATTCTGGGTGGAGGTGTTTAAGGAATTGAGCCATATCACAAAGCTAACTCTCGAGCCAGACCCAGCGCTAGCATTGCTAGGATACTCTAGGCCCTTGCCTAAGGGGGTAAGGTGTTTGATAGATATGGGGCTGTTGATGGCTAAGCGCAGGGTTGCGATTAATTGGTTTCGGGGCCCTTTACCGACAGTTCTGAGATGGAAAGAGGATATGACATATTGCAGTACGCAAACTGAGCTCTATAGTGAGCTGCTTCCTCCACGTAACAGACCAAAACATTTTTGGGGGTTACTTACTACCTATCTCCTAACTGCCACGACCACTGAGATCGAGACTCCTGACCGGGGTGACACTGGGCCTTCCGACAGCTCTGCAAATGTCAGCCCGACTTTAAATTGTGATTATTGTATGTATTAATGGTTTTTACCTCTAGATGCTTGTAAGCCCATAGGCAATGTCATCGCCTGGGAGTTTTTGGATTGGGTGGTGAGGTTGCCTGAGTGTCATGATGTTCATCCAGATGTACATTGATGTTAATGTGACTCATGATCATATTGGGAACTGTGCGAACGAATAGGATGCATTGCTGTGACTTGTGATTGTTTTGTATTTAGAAAATCAATAAAACAAATAAAAAAAAGAAAAAAAAAGAAATATGCTACTTGTTAGAAATGGGGGTCTCTAGTTGGCAATGGCTGGCCACTGTCCAAGTAGGGACCCTTCTTCCTAAGTCAGAGTGAGAGGGCTACCCTCTTTAATACCCCTGCTCAACCCTGTGGTAACGTAGCACGAGCAGGTAGGCTTATCTCAGAGGCAGGGTGTGAAGCATTTATGACCATACACAGTAACACAGTGAGGAACACTACAAAGGGACACCACACAAGTAGTTATTATAAAAAATAAGTATCTTTATATAAAGGCAGATTTATCACAAGACCAATAACTGTAAAAGCCACAATACTGTCAAAAATAGGATAGCTGTTGAAGGGCTGTCAAAAATAGTTCAAAGGTTGCAAAAATAAGGTTCAAGTTCAAAGCAGTGGTCTCTGCGACCCTTTCTTTCACAAAGTACCTGGGTTTAGTAGCAAAACCAACAAAATGTCGCAAATAAGCTGTAGCGATGATTCTCGGCACGCGAGGCCGGCGATGCGATGAAATCCTTGCCGCAAGGGAGGAAGATGCGCCGATCTGCGTGATGCGTGCGGAGACGATGCGACAAACTTCTGCACGCTGGACCGCTGATGCGATGACTTTCATGCCGCGTGGGAGAAGTCGATGCGGCGATCCTGTTGCGCTGTGCGATCGTGTTGCGATGCGAAGACAAGACGCTCCGCGAGGGAGCGACGAAATTCGGTGCGATGCGATCAAAGTGGCGGACGCACGGCGTCCGCAATGCGATGTCTCGAAGCGATGATTTCTTTAAGGGTTGCGAGTGCGCGGCGACAGCAGCGCGATGATCTTCCCAGCGCGTCTCGGCTGCAGCGGCTCGCAAAGGGGCGTCAGCGATGGTCTCGTGTTGCGGGCCCTCGGCGGCAGTAGCGCGATGATTTTCCCAGCGCTCTCGACTGCAGCGGCCCGCAAAGATGCGTTAGCGCGATTTCCAACACTCTCTTCTCTGATGCAAACTAGAGGCCCTGGAACTCACAGGAGCCTCATCAGCAGATAGCAGTCCTCGCAGGGAGGAAGCAGGAGGTTGGTGGTGGAGTCTGATGTGCCTGAGACTCCAGCAGGAGGCTAGCTCTTTTCCTAGCCCGTGGGTAATTGCTTGTAACAAAAATAAAAGTTCTCTCAAGAGTTCCTTTTCCTCTTCTTCAAGGTCCAGTGGTCACTGCTGCAGGCCAGTGCAAGAAACAACACACAAGCACAGGGACAGTCACTTCCTGCAGATTCCTCCAGTGGCACGGACAGAGTTTCCTCTCCAGATCCAAAAGCAATACAAATTGTAGGGATTTGAGCACAGATATTTATACCCCAAAAGTCTTTGTTCTCAGAAGCTACAAGTCACTGAACCTAGCCAGAACCAGTTCTGCTCAGGCCTGGAGCACTTTGTTTACCAGGCTGCATTCTTCCTTTCAGAAAGAGGGGGTCTGCTAGCAGACACACAGTAGGAGGTGGAGCCAGCATTCACCTTGCCAGGCACAGCCCTATTCAGGTCAAGGAGCCACCCCTCCCCACACTCTAAATGCAGATCTCTCTATTCAACCTGCCCTGCCCCTCCAAAACCAGACAGCCAATACACATAACAGCAGAGCACACTGGAAGGCTTAGGCAAGAAAATACCTACTTTCTAAAAGTGGTATTTTCAAACACAGAATATAAAAATAAACTTCACTAAAAGATGTATTTTAATATTCTGAGCTCAGGCATACTAAATTCGTTTTTCTACCATGTTCCTGGGGTCAGTTAGGACTGTAGAATGTAATAGTCAAACTGCCCATTCTAGCCTATGAGGGACAGGTAGCCTTACAGTAGTGAAAAACGAAATGGGGTGTACTTCACTACCAGGACATGCTACACATACCAAGGCATGTCCTACCTTACACATACAATGCACCCTACTCATAGGGGTGACTTACAAGATGCCAAGGGAAGGTTCAGGGGCTGGGAAGTGGGTGCACTTCACAGCCAAGATGGCAGTTCTGGACTGCACACAGACACTGCAGTGGCAGGTCTGAGACACACTTTACAAGCTGCTTCTGTGGGTGGCGCAAACCAGCACTGCATGCCCACCAGCAGCATTTGGTTTACCAGCCCTGGGCACACACAGGCCACACTACTAGGGACTAACAGGTAAACCAAATAAGCCAATCAGGGATACACCAATTCACATAGACATATTTACAAAGGGAGAGCATATGCACTTTAGCACTGAACAGCAGTGGTAAAGTGCCCAGAGTCATAAAACCAACAGAAACAGGTCAGCAAAAATACAGGAGGCAGGCAAAAGGTTTAGGGGTGACCCTGCAAAAAGGGCCATTTCCAACACAACCCCCTTCCAGCCAAAACGCCGGGTAGACCAATCACTACTTTGATGGGCTTCCCTGCTTCGGGCGATAGAACACAGAACTGGCCCGCAACTGCAGGGGCATATGCCAGCTCTACTCCAATCTGAACCCTGGTGGATCCCTCTGTCCACACTCCTAGGGCCCACTAAGATACCCCATGGGGAACTCTTCCCCTCACCTGTGGACACCACCTGTGCAGCATCTAACCTTAACTGGCCCCCAGGTGTGTCCCAACAGATAAACAACAAGCCCCAGTAATCACTGACAGTAGTCAGTGATGAAATCCAAGCCCTATACCTCTCAGGGCTCTCAAACGTTTGTGGCATCAGAGAGTGAGGGGCAGTAACCCCAGGTGCCTGGCACCTTTTGTACACTCTCCCTCCTGTCAGGTCAGGCAAAGTACCCGGACACTGACCCACCAGCCCTGGGCCTGTACCCAGCGGCTGGGCCAGAGACTGGGGTGGGCTCTCCCACACCCGGTCCTCCTCTTTGGGGCTCGGTACCCTCCCACCTGGAGCGATACTCCCTTCCAGAATTGTCAGGGCACCTGTGGCAGGGGCCCTGCACAACTCACCCACCAGTTCAGGGGTTCTATCCTGCAACTGGTATCCCAGCCTAGGGTCTGTACCCTTAGACTGGGCGGAGGTCAGGGGTGAGGCTGCCCTCTCCCTGCCCCCTTTACTGGGGCCTGGCACCCTCCCACCTGGAGAGGTGCCCCCATAACACAAACCGGGAGGGGCACTGTTAGCAGTTGCCCCTTCCTCCAGATCAGGGGGGACACCCTGAACCTGGCCCCCCAACCTAGGGTCTGTACCCTTGGGCTGGGCCTGTGCCTGGCAACCCAGGACTTCTGGGGGCGTACACCAAGTCCCACCAAGGAAAATACACTCTTCCACTAGTTCAGGGCCTTGTCCCTGCAACTGATCCATCAACCTGGAAAAACCCTCAGGTGGTACTGGGGTCAGAGGCGAGGACTCCCTCCTCTGCACCCCCTTCCAGCATACTGCACCCTCCCACATGGAGTGGTGCTTTTTGAAAAGAAAATGGTCGGGACACTGCTTACAGTTGTCCCTCCCTCCAGGTCAGACAACACCTGGACCTGACTTACCATCCCAGGGACCAACCCCTGTGGTTGAACAACTGCCTGGCCAACCAGGACTTCCTGGGGAGCACACAGGCCCCCTCAAGGGAAACACACCCCTCCACCAGTTCAGGGCCTGGACCCTGCAACTGACCTACCAACCTGAAAAAACCCTCAGGTTGCACCGAGGTCAGAGGCGAGGACTCCCTCCCTCTGCACCCCCTTCCAGCATACTGCACCCTCCCACCTGGAGTGGTGCTCTTAGAAAAAATGGTCGGGACACTGCTTACAGTTGTCCCTCCCTCCAGGGCAGACAACTCCTGGATCTGACTTACCAACCCAGGGACCAACCCCTGTGGCTGAACAACTGCCTGGCCAACCAGGACTGAAGTGGTGTCACCATGGTCACTCCTAGGGGGCTCAGCCCTTCTGACTGGCCCCTGACCCACTGGCTCTCCCACTGGGGACTCCTTCCCCCTTTCATCCCTCAGACTGGACTTCCGTACCCTCCCCTAGGAGTGGCACTGCCAGGCTCAAGAACTGATGGAGGCCTGACTACAGGCACTCCCAGCTCACCTAACACTGGGGTACCCCCCACAATGGACGGTCCATCCAGACAGACTAGGCTCCCCACCTGGTGTTCCCTCATGGAACCATCCAGTCCTGGGGACTGAGGCTGGGGCACTTCGGGACCTATCCCAGTCTCACTCCTGCTCCCACGAGACAGGATTTGAGGCCCTACAACCTCCTCACAACAAGGGGACCCAGCTGTAACACTCCTAACCTTTCCCAGCACTCTGGGTTGGAAAACTTCTGAACCACTTCTCTTAGGGTCATTCCCTAATGCCTCTACAGAGCCTCTGGTACTCACCCAGAGGTCTGCCTCCTGCGCAAGTTCCCTAGAATCAGAGAACTCGCACTCTAACACATGTTGGTTTAGCTCTGGAAAATAGGAACTCACAATATGCTCTCCCACAATTGGATTACACAGTTCCACGCAGGTGCTAACCTTTACCTCACAATCCAGTGTCTCACACACGTACCCCACACCACTCTCTTGAAATGGGCGAGACATTAACTGACTGTCTCTATCACTCAACCCACACTCTTCTGGGCGGTCCTCACACTCATACACCAGGACTTCAACCACGGGGGAACCCCTCTCCCTGCACCTCTCATCCAGATTCGGTAGAGTATCCCTCCTTTCACTAGGACTATGGGCCTCTGCGCTAGTTCCCCAATCCACCTCAGGGACACTGCATATTAATGGAGCTACCTCATATCCTTGAATCCCCTGGTGTAGATCAACCCCCTCCTTCAAGTCAGGTGCTACATCTCTGGGTGGGTGTACTACACTGTCATCACTATATACTTCAATTTTGCTGCCACCACTGGACCCCACCCTCTCTGGGGAATCCAGACAATTAAAACTGCGCTCCAGGGGTAACCTACCCTCTTGAGCTAACTTCTCCTTTTCTGCTATCTGCGCTAGGTGCGCCTCCAGCTGGGCAATCTCTATTTGGAGCCTCTCCAATTCCAGCTGGTACTCCCTCTCCCTCTGTCTGCCCAACTCCTCTGGGGACCATGAAGGGGATTGGGTGCTACCCTGTGCACTAGATCCAGCAAGGGACTCCCTACCTATGGGACCTTCCCGCCTGTCCACCAACTCCTCTGGGGACCCTGAGGGGAATCTGGCACTACCATAGGCACTAGACTCATCAAGGAACTCCCCACCTATGAGATATTCCATAACACTTTCTTCCTCCTCTTCAGACTCTCCAGAGCCACCCTCAGACCAACTACCCTCTTGGTAGGTGTACTGGGACTCCAAGAATCTCCATCTGTCTTGTTGCCAAAGTCTCAGGGATGTCTGCAGGGATAGCTGAGTCTCCTTCCTACTCACTGCTAAGCCCCTCTCCTCACAGAACCCCCTTAGCTCCTCTAGACTGTAGGTTAACAGATCATCTATATAAAAGGTAGGTCTCATTTCAGTAAGACCCATTGTAGCAATAACTGGCAATATCAATAATAAAAAAATTGGCTTGCCCGTTGTAACAATCACGGGCAATATCAATAAAAGATAGAAGAAACTTCTCAAGAAAATGTATGCGGGTAAAAAATCACTGGCAATATCAATCACAACATAGGATTGCCACAACTTGTCAACAATGCACGGGCAATATCAATAACAAGATCGAAGAAAACTTCTCAAGAAAATGTATGTGGTAACAAATCACCGGCAATATCAATTACAATATAGGATCCAACAACTCTCAAAAATGTATGCGGGTACTATCACCGGCAATATCAATAAAAATAGGCTTGCCCATTGTAACAATCACGGGCAATATCAATAAAAGATAGAAGAAAACTTCTCAAGAAAATGTATGCTGGTAAAAAATCACCGGCAATATCAATTACAATATAGGATCCAACAATTCTCAAAAATGTATGCGGGTACTATCACCTGGCAATATCAATAAAACATAGGCTTGCCCATTGTAACAATCACGGGCAATATCAATAAAAGATAGAAGAAAACTTCTCCAGAAAAATGTATGCTGGTAAAAATCACCGGCAATATCAATCAAAAATAGAACCAAAAAACCCTTCAAAAATGTATGTGGTACGTTATGGTCTGCACTCACTAGTAGTGTACACTATAATTACTGTATGCGATCATAAATGCAAGTCCAGATCCTCACCGCTGACCACCAATGTTAGAAATGGGGGTCTCTAGTTGGCAATGGCTGGCCACTGTCCAAGTAGGGACCCTTCTTCCTAAGTCAGAGTGAGAGGGCTACCCTCTTTAATACCCCTGCTCAACCCTGTGGTAACGTAGCACGAGCAGGTAGGCTTATCTCAGAGGCAGGGTGTGAAGCATTTATGACCATACACAGTAACACAGTGAGGAACACTACAAAGGGACACCACACAAGTAGTTATTATAAAAAATAAGTATCTTTATATAAAGGCAGATTTATCACAAGACCAATAACTGTAAAAGCCACAATACTGTCAAAAATAGGATAGCTGTTGAAGGGCTGTCAAAAATAGTTCAAAGGTTGCAAAAATAAGGTTCAAGTTCAAAGCAGTGGTCTCTGTGACCCTTTCTTTCACAAAGTACCTGGGTTTAGTAGCAAAACCAACAAAATGTCGCAAATAAGCTGTAGCGATGATTCTCGGCACGCGAGGCCGGCGATGCGTTGGAATCCTTGCCGCAAGGGAGGATGACGCGCCGATCTGCGTGATGCGTGCGTAGACGATGCAACAAACTTCTGCACGCTGGACTGCCGATGCGATGACTTTCTTGCCTCGTGGGAGAAGTCGATGCGGCGATCCTGTTGCGCTGTGCGATCGTGTTGCGATGCGAAGACAAGACGCTCCACGAGGGAGCGACGAAATTCGGTGCGATGCGATCAAAGTGGCGGACGCACGGCGTCCGCAATGCGATGTCTTGAAGCGATGATTTCTTTAAGGGTTGCGAGTGCGCGGCGACAGCAGCGCGATGATCTTTCCAGCGCGTCTCGGCTGCAGCGGCTCGCAAAGGGGCATCAGCGATGGTTTCGTGTTGCGGGCCCTCGGCGGCAGTAGCGCGATGATTTTCCCAGCGCTCTCGACTGCAGCGGCCCGCAGAGATGCGTTAGCGTCAATTTCCAACACTCTCTTCTCTGATGCAAACTAGAGGCCCTGGAACTCACAGGAGCCTCATCAGCAGATAGCAGTCCTCGCAGGGAGGAAGCAGGAGGTTGGTGGTGGAGTCTGATGTGCCTGAGACTCCAGCAGGAGGCTAGCTCTTTTCCTAGCCCGTGGGTGATTGCTTGTAACAAAAATAAAAGTTCTCTCAAGAGTTCCTTTTCCTCTTCTTCAAGGTCCAGTGGTCACTGCTGCAGGCCAGTGCAAGAAACAACACACAAGCACAGGGACAGTCACTTCCTGCAGATTCCTCCAGTGGCACGGACAGAGTTTCCTCTCCAGATCCAAAAGCAATACAAATATGTAGGGGTTTGAGCACAGATATTTATACCCCAAAAGTCTTTGTTCTCAGAAGCTACAAGTCACTGAACCTAGCCAGAACCAGTTCTGCTCAGGCCTGGAGCACTTTGTTTACCAGGCTGCATTCTTCCTTTCAGAAAGAGGGGTCTGCTAGCAGACACACAGTAGGAGGTGGAGCCAGCATTCACCTTGCCAGGCACAGCCCTATTCAGGTCAAGGAGCCACCCCTCCCCACACTCTAAATGCAGATCTCTCTATTCAACCCAGGTCTGACTCAGCCTGCCCTGCCCCTCCAAAACCAGACAGCCAATACACATAACAGCAGAGCACACTGGAAGGCTTAGGCAAGAAAATACCTACTTGCAAACACGCCCTGTGCGCGTTTTAAGAATTAATTCCCCTTCAATCCTGAGGGCCCCTGGGGTCCAACTAGCCCACCAGGTACCTCCAGTAAGTGCCACAGAGCTGTGTTGCAGAGAGGTGTAAAAGGGGCATGGCCTGGACCACCTCTCTGCAACGCAGACCTGTGGTGCTTCGGGAGGTACCTGGTGGGCTAGTTGGCCCCAGGGGCCCTCAGGATTGAAGGGAATTAATTCTTAAAACGCGCACAGGGCGTGTTTGCACACATGTCACCTCAGGCCCCGCCCCCTCCCTTCCCCACTGTGCAAACACGCCCTGTGGCACGTTTTAAGTTGGGGGATTAAGTCCCCTTGAATCCTGAGGGTCCCTGGGGTCCAACTAGCCCACCAGGTACCTCCAGTAAGCGCCACAGAGCTGCGTTGCAGAGAGGTGTAAAAAGGGGCATGACCTGGACAACCTCTCTGCAACACAGGTCTGTGGCACTTACTGGAGGTGCCTGGTGGGCTAGTTGGCCCCCAGGGGCCCTCAGGATTGAAGGGGAATTAATTCCCCAACTTAAAATGCGCCACAGGGCTAGTTTGCACACTTGTCACCTCAGACCCTGCCCCCTCCCTTCACCACTGTGCAAACACGCCCCTTGGCGCGTTTTAAGTTGGGGGATAAAGTCCCCTTGAATCCTGAGGGTCCCTGTGGTCCAACTAGCCCACCAGGTACCTCCAGTAAGCGCCACAGAGCTGCGTTGCAGAGAGGTGTTAAAAGGGGCGTGGCCTGGATCACCTCTCTGCAACGCAGCCCTGTGGCGCTTACTGGAGGTACCTGGTGGGCTAGTTGGCCCCCAGGGACCCTCAGGATTGAAGAGGAATGAATTCCCCAACTTTAAATGCTCCACATGGCGTGTTTGCACACCTGTCACCTCAGGCCCCGCCCCCTCCCTTCACCACTGTGCAAACGCGCCCCGTGGCGTGTTTTAAGTTGGGGGATAAAGTCCCCTTGAATCCTGAGGGTCCCTGGGGTCCAACTAGCCCACCAGGTACCTCCAGTAAGCGCCACAGAGCTGCGTTGCAGAGAGGTGTAAAAAGGGGCATGGCCTGGACCACCTCTCTGCAACGCAGCCCTGTGGCGCTTACTGGAGGTACCTGGTGGGCTAGTTGGCCCCCAGGGACCCCCAGTATTCAAGGGGAATTAATTCCCCAATTAAAAACGCACCACAGGGCGTGTTTGCAGAGTTTTGCTGGGAGGGGTGGGGCCTCCGGCATGAGCGCGTCTTTTTTTTTCATTTTTTTTTTAGAAGGGGGGCTGTGTGGCCCCCCTTCTTTTTCCTTTCTTTGTGCCCTGGGGACCCCATCCCCCAGGGCCTGACCCCTTTTAAAAAATATATATATATATGAATGGGAACGGGGCCGCGTGGGCCCCCCTACCGTGGCCAATTCCGGCACCGGGGACCCCATCCCCCGGGGCATGGCCACATATGTTTTTGTTATTTATGGAGGGGGGCTGTGTGGCCCTCCTCCTGAGGTCTCTATTGGCCCCGGGGACCCCATCCCCCGGGGCCGTCCTTTATTTATTTTTTATTTTTTGGGGGGAGGGGGGCCGCGTGGCCCCCCTCCCGTGCCACTTCTAGCCCCGGGGACCCCATCCCCCGGGGCAGGCCCTATCCGTTGGGGACCGTGGGGGGAGCCCCAATGCCCCCACGGTACCGCCGGCTCCCCGCGTCCTGCAGGAGCCGGCATTGCTTTTCCACATGGGGAGCTGCTGACATGCAGCTCCCCTTGTGGAAAAGCAATCTGCTTTGCTTCATTGAAGCGAGAGCAGGTTTCCCTGCTCTTGCTTCAATGAAGCAAAGCAGTTTGCAATGACAGGGCGGGAGCCGCGCGGCTCCCGCCCTGTCATTGCAAACAGCAGTGTCGGGACACTGCAGGAGCTGGCCCTGGGGGGTGGCGGTCCCCAGGGCCATCAAGGGCTCCAGGCGGGGGGCCCCCCTCCCACCTATTGCACAGCCCCGGGGAGGTGGTGGTCCCCAGGGCTCGGGGGTCCGTAACGGACCCCCGCATTTGAATATTAGTGCCCCGGGGAGGTGGCAGTCCCTGGGGCATGTGGGGGGGCTCGAGCCCCCCCACACAGGTGTATTTTTAAAAAAATAAAAGCCCCGGGGTGTGGCAGTCCCCGGGCAGCAAGGGGCCATTTGCCCCCGCAAAATAATTAATAAAAGCCCTTGGGGGTGGTGGTCCCCTGGGCTTGGGGGGGCCTTGGAGGCCCCCCACTCATTAAAAATAAGAAGCCCCGGGGGTGGCGGTCCCCGGGGCTGCGGGGGGGCCGTGTGCCCCTCCGCAAATATTTATGGAAAGCCCCGGGGGTGGCGGTCCCCGGGGCTGCGGGGGCCTCCCTGGGCCCCCGCAATTACATTATTGCATGCCCCCTGGACTTGGCCCACCCTGGGGCTAAATAATAACGAAGCACGGGAGCCCGTGCTTTTTTTTATTTTCGGCCGAAATTCGTGCTGGGTGCGCGAATCTCGCCGTCCTTGTGGGACCCCCTGAGCAGGCCTAGGGGGTCAGGGTGTTTCTACCCTGCCCCCTTTTCTTGTTTTTCGCGTTTCTTTTTCTCTTCTTGAACCGAGTCACAAGATGGCTGCCAACACTTCCTGGTTTGGAGTGTTGACAGCCAATTAGAATAAAGCTTGTGGTCGGGAGGGTCCGTGGATCCACCGCGCCTCTATATATCGAAACTTTTATTTTTTTATTTTCTCAGCAACTACTGAACGGATTTACACCATTTAAAAAAAAGGGCGCTTTCTGAACCAAGCACTACCCTTTTGCCAAATTTGGTGTAATTCCGTTCAGCAGTTCGAGCTGTAGCCGTGTCTAAAGTTTCCTATGGGAAATTCATTTTTTGCCCTCTTTTTTTTAAATTTCTCAGGAACTATTGAACGGATTTACACCATTTAACAAAAAGAGTTCTTTCTGAAACAAGGGCTACCTTTTTGCCAAATTTGGTGTAATTCCGCTCAGCAGTTCGGGCTGTAGCCGTGTCTAAAGTTTCCTATGGAAAATAACATTGAGAAAACATGTTTTGGGAACCCCCTTTTTTCTCGGCCCCTGCTTACCGAATCACCCCGAAACTTTAAGGATAGGAGCTGAACGGAGCGCCCCACAAGTTTTGAAAATTTTGTGAAGATTCGTCATCCGGCGCCAAAGTTATTGGGAAAACAAAAAACGCTTTTCCTATGGAAACTAGGTCCTAACTATAACTACCTACTGGCGACCGCCAGTAGGTAATATATATATAAAACATATTTAAACTTTACAGAAACACACAGTCACTGGATGATGTTATTAGTGATGCCATCAGTGTTGTCATTTGAGATATCATCAGTGATGTCATCCGTGATGTCACTGACCATGTCATGAGTGATGTAATATGTGAGGTCATCAGTAGTGCATTGCGGGGTGCGAGTTATAGCTAGCTCAACTAACTATAACGGCCACATTTCTCTGGTTTTGTACGAGTGAAATGTCCAACTAACTATAACGTCCCTGAAACCTATGGTTTTTTCAGTGAATATATGTATTCAGAAAAACTCCTTTCTATATCTAAAAACAGATAGGTTACATAAATAGGTCTGAGATAAGTGTAAGGTGAGCACCGATTGACCTGAGTGCCGTCACTTACCGGTCTCGGATACACTACACACATGCACTTTAAAAAACTCAGGGACAGGACACTGCCCATTCAGGTGTAAGTATCGATTCCTTCCTCCCATCCTGCCCACGATGAACCACCAGGATGCTGATGGGCACCCCAGTCACAACTACCCTTCCTTTGCGTGTGGGTGTCTAGAGGGAATGCACAAAGGCCAGCTGTCACCCACCCCAGACGTGTATTGGAGACAGGCTGAAGGCACACATAGCTTTAAGTGCAGAGAAATGCAATCTTTCTAAAAGTGGCATTTCGAAAATAGTAATTTTAAATCCAACAAAGCCAGTAAAGAGGATTTATCATTACCATTCCATTCATATAAAACATGGCAGAGCTACTCCTTCTCAATCAGAAATTACTGCTTAAAAGTGTGATGAGTAATTCCCAATGTTAACCTATGAGCGGGTTGGCCTCACAGTAGTGAAAAATGAATTTAGGGGTTTTTCACTACCAGGATATGGACAACTTAAAAGTGCATGCCCTACCTTTTGCTTACACAGCACCCTGCCCTATGGGCTATCTAGGGACTACCTGAGGACTGATTTATATTGAATAAAAGGGGAGTTTAAGGCTTGGCAAGGGGTATTAAATGCCAAGTTGACATAGCAGTGTAAACTGCACACACAGGCTCTATAGTGGCAGGCCTAAGACATTTTAAAGGGCTACTTGTGTGGGTGGCACAATCAGCGCTGCAGGCCCACTAGTAGCATTTAATTAACAGGCCTTGGGCACTGGTAGTGCACACTATTAGGGACTTACAGATAAATTAAATATACCAATTGTGGATAAGTCAATGAAACTAGGTTTAGGGGAGAGCACATGTACTTTAGCACTGGTCAGCAGTGGTAAAGTGCTCAGAGTCCTAAGGCCAACAAAAAGAATGCAGCCAAAAGAGGAGGTAAGTAGGCAAAACGTTTAGGGAAGACCACCTAAAGGCTGCCAGGTCTACCATAAACTGATTAGAGTAACCATTTGGTACTTTTGAATTAATAGGGATATTATTGTCCATGATACCAGTGTTTCTATGTATAAACTTACCCAAGGGCCCAGGCGACTCTTGGGTCCCCTTGTTAGCTGTAACTCTGACAGTGCTGCTCACAGCATTTCACTGGTATTGTTTTTGGCTTGATGTTGAAAGATCAGAAGAGATCTTAATCCATTTTATGTAATACTTTGTTCTTCTTTGTTTTCCTCCACAGGGGCACCAAGATGTTCACACCAATGACAGGGAACTTAAAGAAGGGCGTGTTCTTTGCAGTTTCTGTAGTATTAATTCTCTCTTTTTCCATTCATCGTAGGCTGCTACAGGTAAGACACATATGTTATGTTAATTGTTATGTTAATTGGATTTGTAGAGCGCAACGGTTACCCTGAGGTGTTCTGGCGCTATGAACTGCCTGAGGGATAGCGGAAATGGCGGTCATTGAGTAAACAGCCAGGTCTTCAGCCCCCTTCTAAAGGAAAGGAGGTCTGCGGAGTTCCTCAGGTAGAACGGCAGGTCGTTCCAGGAAGTGCAGGTAATAAAACTCCTGCCTCCCCAGCTCGCTTTTTTAAAGGAAGGAACTTGAACATTTTTTCCTCCTGTGGACCGAAGAGTCCTGCCAGGAACATACCATTTAAGCCTTTGTTTCAAATGGTCTGGGCCTGTTCCGTTAAGGGCCTTATAGGCTGTGCAGAGGGCCTTAAAACGTACCCTCTGTTTCACTGGGAGCCAATGTAGCTGAATTAATTCTTTTTTCACCGAGACAAATTTGGGGGTCCCCGACAACAGCCTTGCAGCAGCGTTCTGGGCGATCTGAAGTCTATTGATATGCTGATTTTGGGCATTCAAATAAAGACCATTACAGTAATCCAGACGTGCCATAACAAGCATCGTCACCACAGTCCTGAGGTCTCCTTCCGATAAATAGGGCTTTATTTTCCTTAAAATTCTTAGTATCAGAAAGCATGCCGACACCACTGAGCTTATATGATCACTGAACGTCAGTCTGTTGTCTACTAATACCCCCAAGTTTTTTGCTTTCAAGGTAGGGGTGGGGCAAGTACCCAGGTCGGCTGGCCACCAATCCGGTGTCCAGAGGTGTGGGTTATTTCCAAATACGATAACCTCGGTTTTGCTTGAATTTAGTTTTAAGCAGTTATTCGACATCCATCCTGCTATAGCCTTTATACAGACACGGAAACGCACTCCTGTTTCTTTTTCCTCCCCATCTTTAAATGATAACACTATTTGAGTGTCGTCGGCATAGGAGGTGAGTTGGAAACCAAATGAATTTATAAGGCCTGCCAGCGATCTCACACAAATATTAAAAAGTATTGGACTCAGAGAAGATCCCTGGGGGACCCCACAGGGAAGGCAGAACGGCTTGGATTTGTTATTATTTAGGTCCACTGTGTGTGTTCTTTCGGATAAAAAGGATTGCAGGAGGCGCCAGGCTGTACCTTGTACTCCTACTTCCGACAAACGGTCCATCAAAACCTCGTGATGGACCGTGTCGAAGGCTGCTGACAGATCTAACATGACCAGCATAGCCTTACCTCCACAGTCCAATGCCTCCTTACCTCCTCTATAGATTTGATCAAGGCCAACTCCGTGCTATGTCCCGCTCTAAACCCGTATTGAGATGGATGAAGAGTATTGTGAGTTTGAAGAAATGTACTAAGCTGAAGATTCATAGCTTTTTCTGTAATTTTTGCAGGGAGTGGGAGCCGCGAAATTGGCCGATAGCTGCTAGGGTCTGTAGGATCCAAGGTGGGTTTTTTTAATAAGGGAAGGATGGAGGCCTTCTTCCAGTCCTTGGGAAATATCCCAGTGGTGAGTACGTTATTGATCAGTGGATTTAAGACTGATCCTATGATTTCCGAAGAAGCTTTCAAAACTGAGACAGGGCATGGATCCCTGGGGGATCCTTAGCGCATAGAGTTCAAAAGTTTAATCGTTTCTGATGTTTCTAGCAGTGTAAATTTGTCTAGGACAGGTGCGGGGTTGGATCCAAATGGGACTTTATCCAACAGCTGTGACCCAGCACTATTCTGGGCTGAGATAAATGTAGAGAATATACTTTCTACTTTTTGTTGGAAAAAAACAGCCAGATTTTCACACAGTTCTGGACTCCTCCCGCATTTGGGAGCTATAGTAGAGGCAAGTTTTTGACAGTTTAAAAAGTTCTTTAGCATTGGACTTGGCCTGGAGGATTTGGTTTGAGAAAAGTTATTTTTTGTTTCCAACAGTGCTTCCTTATAAAGTTTCAAACTGTGCTTATAGCTTTCTCTGTCATTACTTGTATACCCTTTCCTCCATTCCCGTTCTAATTTTTTACAGGCCAGTTTCTGATGTTTTAACTTATTCGAGTACCACGGGCTGAGGGTTTAGCCCGTTTAGGTGTCCATTTTTTTAACGGAGCCAATTTTTTACAGGCTGCGTTAATTCAATCTGAGTAGGCCGTGACGGCCTCGTCCACCCCGTGGGGGAGAGGGTATATGGTGTCCT
Source organism: Calotriton arnoldi (assembly GCA_963921515.1). Classification (NCBI taxonomy): domain Eukaryota; kingdom Metazoa; phylum Chordata; class Amphibia; order Caudata; family Salamandridae; genus Calotriton; species Calotriton arnoldi. The sequence goes on along the minus strand of CAWUFW010020582.1, from coordinate 97,731 downwards.
TCAGCTCCTCATCTAGTTTTAACCTATCCAAGTCTTTCCAGGCTCTTTTTTCCAGCATCCCTGAGGGCTTGGGTTTGAATTTGAGGGCTGTTGACTCCTTCAGCTCAAAAATAATGGTGCTATGATCAGACCAAACCAGAGGGAGTATGGCCATACAGGTCAAGTTGGGATCATTCGAGTAAATCCCGTCAAGAGTGTACCCTTTAAGATGGGTTGGCCCTACTACCTGCTGCTTGAGTTCTCCGACTTCCATTATTCTATTCAGGTTAGCAGTGTCTAGATCAGTGGGGACCTCAAGGTGAAAATTAAAATCACCTAGTACCGTGAAAGATTCTGAGCAGAGTCCCTCTTCAAGAAGAGTACCTAATGATTCTAAAAAACCACCTCTAGGGTTAGGAGGGCGATAGAGTAGTAATCCCTTAAACATATTATGACATTCCATGTGGATATTGAAGGAGAGTGCCTCACAAAAAGCATTGGTGGCAGAATGAAATGTAGGCTTCAATGAGTCATGATAGATGACTGCTAATCCACCTCCTCTTTTGAGTGATCTGTTCAAAGTGTGGCAAAAATCCTGGGGGTGGCTTTCGCTAAGTCCGGTCCTGAGGCTTGGTCTGCCCAGGACTCCGTTATAAAGGCTATTTTAATATTTTCTTCCTCTATCAATAGCGCACACTCTGTGCTGTGTTTGATCAAAGACCTAGCATTTAGTAGTGCACATTTGAGTGGAGGAGTGTCGTCTTTCATTTTGCCTGTGTCAGACTTATTAAACGGGCCGCGCACAGGTTGATCTCGTATACGGGGCAGCCGGGAGCCACAATTCGGACAGACCCCAAGTGGGCAATTGCGTGCCGTTTCCAGTGTTGTAATAGGGCAGAATGATGAATCCCCCCCTGGCCTTAACCCCAAAAGCTCCTGCCTCGAATAGGTCAGAACTTTAGACAGACTGCCAGGGGGTCTAGCCCTGAGCCCTGTCCGAGCGCGGAGGGGCGCAGACGGGCTTGCCTTAGGCGCGCCTTTGGTGCGCCAGCGGCGCGCCCGCTGCGCGTCCGCGTCAGCATGCCTCTTAAATAGCCAGCGTGATGACTGGACCGCTAACCCTGCTGACCCCCAAGATGGCCGCCCGCTCGTAGCAGCCCCGGGATTCAAAAATGTGCAAATTCAGCAAATAGAGTGCCCCCACAAGTAAAATAACAATAGTGACTTCTTTAAAAATTATTAAAAAGTTGGCAGCTTTAAAATGTTGAAATTGGCAGTGTCACAGCAAAATAACAAGCAGATGTAACGGACCAGTCGGGCATTGAACGCAGCTCCGAACCGCTCAAACAGCACAGCGCGTCCGCGTCAGCATGCCTCTTAAATAGGCAGCGTGATGACTGGACCGTTAACCCTGCTGACCCCCAAGATGGCCGCCCGCTCGTAGCAGCCCCGGGATATGGTCATAGGACAGATTTCAGACTGAGGAATTTGCTTTTGACGTGCCTCAAACCAGGGCTCAGCATGGCTTGTGGATGTGCCACGTGCAGAATGAGGGAGTAAGACTAGATACATGAAGGGGAGGCTGAGAGGAACTATCGGTCCCGAAAGTGATAGCTTCTCTTAAATGTAAAGAGTTGATTTTGAGGGAAGGATCATATGTGCATCCAAATCACTTTACAACAAGAATGCATTCAGAGTCGGTCAGTTCATGTAACCGTTTGGCTGGGACGGGTGACTCAGGAGTCGGGTATGCTGACGTAAGCCATCGCCTGGTCATGCTTCTCAGGTGGCCCACTTCTCCTGAGAGGTGCTGGTGCCAGATCCATCTACCACGATGGTTCTCTTGTGGTTGGCTTTTGAGGTGAGGTGATGGTTTCAGACACAATTCCCACTCATGCTTCTCCGATGAGGTGCTGATGGCAGATCCATCCGCCATGATGGTTCTCTAGTGTCTAAGTTCTGAGGTGAGGTGATGGGTTCAGACACAATTACCACCCATGCTTCTCCGATGAGTTGCTGATGGCAGATCCATCCACCATGATGGTTCTCTTGTGGTTGGCTTCTGAGGTGAGGTGATGGTTTAAGACACAATACCCGCCCATGCTTCTCCAATGAGGTGCTGATGGCAGATCCATCCGCCATGATGGTTCTCGAGTGGGTAAGTCCCGAGGTGAGGTGATGATTTCAGACACAATTCTCGCCCATGCTTCTGAAACGAGGTGCTGTTGTCAGACCCATTTTCTAACCATGCTTCCCCTGGGAGTTGCAAAAGTCACAATGCTCTCCACTCATGCCTATCCTGTGAATGTTTTTTTCCTGTAATTTGCAGATTCCAGCTTCTTTTCTCACACATTCTTTGCAAATGTTTCGCTTCTTCCGGTGGGTGCTGATGTCCAGGTTTTCTACTATTCATGCATGTCCTATGTTTGGTTTCTCCTGTGTGGTGCACATGTCATAGCTGCTTCCTACCCTTGCTCTGCCTGTGGTTGGCTTCTCCTATTAGATGTTGTTATTACCTTTCCCTCAGTTTTATGCTTCTCCAGGAGCTGACTTCTCCTGTGAGGTGCTGATGGCAATGACCATCTGCTCATTCACATGTGCATGGCTTCTCCTGCAATTTGAAAAGTTCAGAGTCAGTTCTCACTCATCTTTGCCAATGGTTGTCTTCTCCTGTGAGGTGGAGATGTTAGACCCATTTCCTGTGAGGTGAAGAAGTTAGCGTCTCTTCCGGTCATTCTTCCCGTGTGAGGCGCAGACATTTTGGTTATTGTGTTTCATGTGGGATACACACCCTTCGGTGCACACTTCAGGGCTCCCTTTTGTTCTTTGTGATGTGATGCAGTGGTCTCTCTGTGTGTGTGTGAGGATTTCACCAAGCCTTTGGCTAGAAGGAGATAGGTTACACTTGTAAACTGCTGGCCAACAGAAACTCTCACTGAACAGAGTTGAGCTGGTTATGTGAAAAGATAAGCTGCACCTCTTTAAAGAACACTACATTGTGACGCAGTAACAGTCCACTTCCTCTCTCAGAACCCAGCTACCCCCCCCCCCCACCACACCCCACACCCTCCAAACACTCATTGCTGGATCTGAGCCTGTACAGAACCCCACAGGCTCATGCTGTACATACACATATGTGTGGGTTTGGTACTTTGCATTAAATGCTGTTCCAGTGGGAGAAATGGTGCATGAAAGACAATTCACAACAATTCAACAACAGTTGGCAGGGTAAGGAACAGGGGCCCTTCGTTAAATGTAAGTGGGAATTTGATGGGGTTTCTCCTACGTTTGGTGAATAATTTACAAGGACACTGAGATGGAATCTGCATCTGACAGGATATCTCATGAGCAGGGCATCCTGGAGCTACAATCCGTGGAATGACAATAACCTGCAGTCTGTCCTGAAGGATAAGCCGGGGGAGGGGGGAAGCTTCAAAAGTCACAAGGACTAAAGTAGGGATGACATCTCGCAGGAGCAGGGCCTTGACCTGGGGGAAGGGGGAGCAACCCGATCAGGGCTTGCAGGGAGTGAGTTGTGGCTTCCGAGAGAGTCTATCTCCAGGGGTGTTGTGGAGGGAGTGTGGCAGCATTGGCCATCGCCATGGGATGAAAAGGTTGAGACACAGGATGGTGGTAACTGACTTCCATTTAGCAATGGGGCAGTTTCACATTGCTGCTAGCTCTTCATGTTTTGTGGCCATTATTGACATATTTCTAGCTCTCCCTGATGCAGTGGGGCTGAAAACCTTCCTCCCATTAGATGGACACCCTGGTTCTTGATAATGGTGGTGAATGGGCGTGAACAGCTGGAGCTGCTCTGTATTGCTGTTGTACCTGTGAGTTCTAGGCGAGAATAGCAAACTGTTCTTTGAGGGCCCATATGTACTGACTAGAAATGAAAATCTGGCGTGTTAGGACATAAATGCAGAGCTGGGCTTATGCACTAAAACTGCAATTTTGGAATTTCAAAATTAAATGTTTGCATTTTCAGAAACCAGCAAGCTGATGTCTTAGACACATTTATTGCATTTCGTAATTACAATTATGTTTAAAGTTGATAATTATGGGATATTTCATGCAGAGTTTCTGAAGATAAATGCTAATTTCGACTGCTTGGTACCACTCGTTTCATGATTTCTGTGAAGATATTTCATTATCACTATTGCTGTCTGGCACCGGAACACATATGATCGGTGTGAACTGTATGCTCTCCTATCATGTAAACTCCATGTAATTACACAGTAGCATTGCTGTGTGGGCACACAGGACATGTCTAGTTCTGCTCTCTATGACATGCAAACGTGAGGTTTGCACCACCTTACGCTTTACCATTCTGCCCATTAAAGGACATTCTCGGAGTTTACTTGGAATGAGCAGGATGGAAACATGGAGTGACGAAAGATGCTAAATGCACATTTTAACTCATGAAAGGCCAAGTGAAATCGCATAGTCATATTTTGTAGGTGCTTGTAACACAGATTGTTGTTGAGTCAACTTTTAGAAGAATTGTCTTGAAATCGCACAGTTTTCCACCATTTTCAAGTCTTCTGGGGGAGTAATAACCCCAATATTTGGATGTGTGGCCAGAGCTTCCTCAGCACACCACAGAATCTTCTCAATACTTCCCTCAGCCCCCCTAGAACCCCTGCATTTGTAGTACCTGTACATGAAATGTGCGGTGCAAGGTTTACAACATGAAATGTGCGGTGCAAGGTTTACAACATGAAATGTGCGGTGCAAGGTTTACAACATGAAATGTGCGGTGCAAGGTTTACAACATGAAATGTGCGGTGCAAGGGTTACAACATGAAATGTGCGGTGCAAGGTTTACAACATGAAATGTGCGGTGCAAGGTTTACAACATGAAATGTGCGGTACAAGGTTTACAACATGAAATGTGCGGTGCAAGGTTTACAACATGAAATGTGCGGTGCAAGGTTTACAACATGAAATGTGCGGTGCAAGGTTTACAACATGAAATGTGCGGTGCAAGGTTTACAACATGAAATGTGCGGTGCAAGGTTTACAACATGAAATGTGCGGTGCAAGGTTTACAACATGAAATGTGCGGTGCAAGGTTTACAACATGAAATGTGCGGTGCAAGGTTTACAACATGAAACAGTGCGCTGCAAGGTTTACAACATGAAATGTGCGGTGCAAGGTTTACAACATGAAATGTGCGGTGCAAGGTTTACAACATGAAATGTGCGGTGCAAGGTTTACAACATGAAATGTGCGGTGCAAGGTTTACAACATGAAATGTGCGGTGCAAGGTTTACAACATGAAATGTGCGGTGCAAGGTTTACAACATGAAATGTGCGGTGCAAGGTTTACAACATGAAATGTGCGGTGCAAGGTTTACAACATGAAATGTGCGGTGCAAGGTTTACAACATGAAATGTGCGGTGCAAGGTTTACAACATGAAACATGCGCTGCAAGGTTTACAACATGAAACATGCGCTGCAAGGTTTACAACATGAAATGTGCGGTGCAAGGTTTACAACATGAAATGTGCGGTGCAAGGTTTACAACATGAAATGTGCGGTGCAAGGTTTACAACATGAAATGTGCGGTGCAAGGTTTACAACATGAAATGTGCGCTGCAAGGTTTACAACATGAAATGTGCGCTGCAAGGTTTACAACATGAAATGTGCGCTGCAAGGTTTACAACATGAAATGTGCGCTGCAAGGTTTACAACATGAAACAGCGCTGCAAGGTTTACAACATGAAACAGCGCTGCAAGGTTTACAACATGAAACAGCGCTGCAAGGTTTACAACATGAAACAGCGCTGCAAGGTTTACAACATGAAATATGCGCTGCAAGGTTTACAACATGAAACATGCGCTGCAAGGTTTACAATGTAGTACTATCTTTTCCTATTTGCAAAATTCTACTTGGGGGAGACTCCAGTTAATCCCCTAGAAAAGTCAGACCCCCAGACATCGCTTGTTCGTACTGTAAAAGTTCATCAGCCCTCATTGCTTCCAGCTGGGGCCCGTGCTGGCACCTGAGACAGGTGTGGCAGTCAGCCTTAGTAGTGGAAGTAGGTGGCCCAGCAGTGGCAGGTTGTGGCCTTCCTGACTTACATGTTTTTACAAATTAAGGACAGTATAGCTGGCTATTGGGTCACTATACATCATATTGCACGTGGCACTATTTATGAATCATGGCTTAGCTTGAGCCTGGGTCCAGGAAAGCTTTATTTACAAAAATGAAGGAAAAAACTGTCTGCCTCAGGTTTTGCTCTGACCACAAACTGACCGGCTAATGAAACACGTGCCAGTGCTCATCACCAGCAAACACAGGGGTAAATTAAGCACTGCCTCACCCTTCCACTAGAGGTCCTGTCTGACACTCATCCCCAGCAAACACAGGAGTAAATTAAGCACTGCCTCACCCTTCCACTAGAGGTCCTGTCTGACACTCATCCCCAGCAAACACAGGAGTAAATTAAGCACTGCCTCACCCTTCCACTAGAGGTCCTGTCTGACACTCATCCCCAGCAAACACAGGAGTAAATTAAGCACTGCCTCACCCTTCCACTAGAGGCCCTATCTGACACTCATCCCCAGCAAACACAGGAGTAAATTAAGCACTGTCTCACCCTTCCACTAGAGGCCCTATCTGACACTCATCCCCAGCAAACACAGGGGTAAATTAAGCACTGCCTCACCCTTCCACTAGAGGTCCTATCTGACACTCATCTCTCAGCAGTCACCTTAGGTGGCATGGGGGTGCAGGGGCTGGAGAAAACCCCAACCTCTAGTTTGATGACTGGGTCCTCAATTCCTATATTTCTTTCACACTTTACAACTCCAAGTCTGAGCCTGAAATTGCATTAATTGTAACATTGCCTGTCTTGTTAGCACCAAGAGATGAGAATCTCCATCTGGAGCAGAAAGCTTCCCTCCTCCATGAATACCAATGTGAGTGTTTGACATCATTAATGTATCCTTGCCATGGATTTATTGCCTCAAGTCTCATCGTTTTCTTTTAGGGAAAATGTGTTAGCTCTTCTAACCTGCCACACCTGGGCATAGCTGCCACCTCTGGGCCCTCGTTTATGGGATTTTGGCGTAGGGCAGCCCAGCAGGTCACCTTGCTGCAGAGCCCTATGCCAAAGTGAAATAGGAAAGCACTGGCCCAGATTCTAAATCACGCATCGCAGCGTAGCAGCCAAAAATGCTGCAGGACAGGGAGGGAGCAGGAGAGTGCCATAGCTACAGAGATATGGCTCTCTCCTCCCCTCGCCCTAGAGTTTAGCTGCCGTGCGCCAGGCACACACCTTAGCGCCATAGTCTACCATAGGTTTTGTACTGGAAGGTTACCCTTCCAGTACAAAATGCTATGTGTAGACACACTTTAAAACTTTTCCTACTTTGCATGTGTGCTCCACAGTGCAGCACACATGCATAGTAGGAAAAGCAGGGGGAAAGGAAAACATTTCTCCTTTTAACACCTGCTTCCCAGCAGCGTTAATTTTTAGCACTAAACCCTGTCTACTACTGTTAGTAGATAGGATTTAGCTTCAAAAAGCATGGGTGGTTGCATGGGAACACTCATGTACCACCCATGTAACGCCCCATTCACGCAAACTAATGCAAAGCAGCGTTTCGTGCTATTTTAAGTGGCTTTTTCATACAAACCAATGCAAATGCCAATTTGTGTTGTTTTTTTAATCCCCCAAAAAGTTTAGCATTGGGTTAGAGTTTAAAAAGCAACGCTAACCCGATGCTAAACCTTTGTGAATCTTGGCCTCCGTATTTATGCAATACGGTGCATTCCTGCCCTTTCTCCCTGCACTGGCGCCATTTCCACAGCCTAGCACCAACATAGGCACCCTTGCACCATGGTGCAAGGATGCCTCTATTGCATGCAGGATTGTTTTTGTGGTGGAAGGGGAAACTTCCTGCACAGAAACAATCCTAAGAGGCATTATTCACTTTTTTATGTTTGCTGAACAACGCAGCACACATGGAAAGAGGAAACAATTAGGAGAAATAAACAGTCTTCGCCTCGCTACGCCTCAGCTCAGGAGGCATAAGGATTTGGCGCCTCCCCAGGTTTACATGATTTTGTAAATCTGGGTATGTGTCAAAATTCATGGGTGTTGTGTGGGAAAACACACTACAACGCCCATGGAACACCTCCCGACATAGAGTAAGGTGAAGCAGCGATTTGCACTGCGTCGCCCTAATCAATTTTAAGGTCGCTCAATGCCACGCAGGGGGGCTTTGCGTGGCTTCATAAATTAGATACAGAGCCTTGCATCATGCATGTGGCACTTTACATGGTGCAAACATGGCGCCGGGCTCTCATAAATAAGCCCTGGAGATCTCTAGGCCATCCACATTGGTGACGGGCTGGCCACTCAAGAGTATGCATGTAAGCCCCTCCCTCCAGCAGAGTGTGGGAGATCCAGCTTTTTCGTAATCTAATAGATACATCTTCCTAATCAATTACTTAAGAAGTATTCCGAAAACAGATTCCTGTGTTTCATTTTGAGTTCCAACATGCTTTCAGTGGTTTACATTTTAAAATTACAAATTCAATATATAATTTAATGAGCTTCAGATCCCTCCCCCAGGTCTCTTCCCACGCAGCTGGAACTGGGTGCAAAATCTCTGTGCAAGCACTACTTTTGGATAGTTTCATTCGTAAAGCATTTCAAGACTGGGCACCAGAGAGCCACAGCAGTATTCACACAGCCTTTGATGCCCTGAGTGAATGCTCCGCAGCTGACACACTGTGCTCCAAATTCTGTCTCAGATGCTGATCATTCCAGGACCCTCCTAGGAATGTAGGGTTTACAGGTACATGAAGGTGCCACCATGAACTGCGAGTCACTACGATCCAATAATGGTGTAAAATAAAACACAACACTTTCACGGCCTAAAGGTCTCTAATGCATTTAATGCAGATATAGCCATCACACAAGCAACAAATAATCAACAATTGCTGTGATATATATCGAGCAATCTTACAGAGAATTCTCACAGACACTTGCACATCAATAGACACAAGGATAAACAGATTAAAATGAGCACACATGCACAATAGTCCCAGCTGTAGTTTTAATAACGCTGGAGTAATCAGAGTCATTTCGGTAATTCCGTTTTACTCTTTGACGTGGAATTACTGATAATGTGAGTGCTCGTGTAATTAAGAGTATTTTGTGGGGAAACAATGCTATATGCTCGCTATTCGTGTTCTGCTGCATTTAGCGCTATGTCTTAGAGCAAAATGCATTTGCGTGTCCATTTTGGAAGTGAAGGAGCATTGTGCGCTAAGAAAGTAGCGCTAAAAGCCAGGACTAAGTAGGGCGGAAATCCTACCCCAAGGGCACATTCAGCATTTTTTCTTAGTACAAAATGCATTTTCATCCACATTTTGAATGTGAACGGGCTCTTTAGCGCTAAGAAAATAGCACTAAATGCCGGGAGTAAGTTGGGAGAAAATCCTACCCAAGAGCATATTTAGCCAGCACCAGCGGCTCTTCGCGCACTTTTGCATTAAGAAGTAGTGCTAAATGGAAAATTTCTCTTCTTGTGTAATTATGCATAGTCTCGCAGAATGTTTTGCACTTCCGCGTGATTATGCTACACTGAATTATACGATTCACGCCCAGCTCTAATGCACACACAGGTAAATATACGCATAAAAACACACAGATATTTTTGCATTGATGCACACACACAAAGCAGAAAGCACACACACACATGCACAGACACACATAATAAGCAATAATAGCTTTATAACATCCTGACAAGTTCCTTATGCTGAATGGTGCACTGGGACTGACTGCTGCAGCTTCAAATGTGGTGGGTGGTTTTCTACTGCAAGGTTCACCGGTGTAGTGTCATATGTTTTGATTTTGCTGCCTTGAGGACAGTCTATAAAGTATATACATCTGATGCCATCTACAATGTTTGAACTCCTCCAAGTAAGAGAGTTGTTGAAATAAGAAGTGATTCATATTCACAGGCAGCCTACAGAAGTGCCTCCACACAGAGAAAGCAATGGTATTGACTTGAGGAAATGTGTGGCAGCATGTCCAGCAACCCCAGAGTAATTCTCTACTGATGACGGAATAATCCATAAACACGTGTCTAGAGATATGCCATTGACTGCACCAGCTTTGATAAAAACATATGATTAACTTTGAGACAAGTGCAAAATAATGTACTACACTAGCTAGAATGCAAAGGGGTAATGGCACTAGGATGTGAGGCAGTGTGCTCCTAACCCCCTTTACTGGTAAAGTGATGGTGCCTGCAAAGAATATGTTTGAAGATTAATTTTCAATTGCATTGTGTTTTTATGACAGATCAATGCTTTGAATTCAAGACACGATGCTGGCCACTCAACCCATCTGTTAAATAGTTAAAGACTTAGTCATAAAGGTGCAGTGCCACCAGCAATTATTACATATCCCTATTTACATATGGCACAAATCCTAGAAGATTCATTGATTAAGGTGCAGTACCATTAGTCATTACTAGATGTCCCTCTTGAGTCAGGCACAAACCTAGAAGATTAATTGATTGAGGTGCAGTATCATAAGTCATTTACCAGATGTCACTCTTGAGTCAGGCACAAACCCTGGTAGATTCACTGTTTAAGGTGCAGTATCATAAGTCCTTACTAGATGTCCCTCTTAAGGTTCAGTATCATAGGTCCTTAATAGATGTCCCTATTGAGTCAGGCAGAAACCCTAGAAGATTCATTGATTAAGGTGCAGTATCATAAGTCCTTACTAGATGCCCCTCTTGAATCAGCAGAAAACCTGGAAGATTCATTGATTAAGTTGCAGTATCATAAGCCCTTACCAGATGTCCCTCTCGAATCCGGCACAGACCCTGTTAGATTCACTGATTAAGGTGCAGTATCATAAGTCCTTACCAGATGTCCCTTCTGAGTCAGGCACACTTCCTAGAAGATTCACTGTTTAAGTTAATCTTCTAGGTGCAGTATCATAAGCGTTACTAGATGTCCCTTTTGAGTCAGGCAGAAACCCTGGTAGATTCACTGTTTAAGGTGCTGTATCATAAGTCCTTACTAGATGTCCCTCTTGAGTCAGGCAGAAACCCTGGTAGATTCACTGTTTAAGGTGCTGTATCATAAGTCCTTACTAGATGTCCCTTTTGAGTCAGGCAGAAACCCTGGTAGATTCACTGTTTAAGGTGCTGTATCATAAGTCCTTACTAGATGTCCCTCTTGAGTCAGGCAGAAACCCTGGTAGATTCACTGTTTAAGGTGCCGTATCATAAGTCCTTACCAGATGTCCCTCTTGAGTCAGGCAGAAACCCTGGTAAATTGACTGTTTAAGGTGCTGTATCATAAGTCCTTACTAGATGTCCCTCTTGAGTCAGGCAGAAACCCTGGTAGATTCACTGTTTAAGGTGCCGTATCATAAGTCCATACCAGATGTCCCTCTTGAGTCAGGCAGAAACCCTGGTAGATTCACTGTTTAAGGTGCCGTATCATAAGTCCTTACTAGATGTCCCTCTTGGGTCAGTCAGAACTCAAGAAGATTCTTTCACTAAGGTGAAGTGCCATAAGTTGTTATTAGATGCCCCTCCTATGTCAGAGTTAGGCGCTTGCTGAGCCAAGCTGTCTTGAGTCAGATGGTTACTAGAAGCCCAAGGCGCATCCCCAGTTAAAACCAACATCACTGCTCCATCAACCTCATAAAACCAAAGAGGATGAACTGAGTACACTTGTTTGATCTTTCTCTTTTGTTTAAAACATAATGTAAGTAACAAAAGTTCACCCTTTGTTTTGAGCAGATCGTAGTCTGGGTGTAACTTCAGAAGGTACATTTTATTATTCACTTTACACATTTGGATATTTACTTTACACAGTTGAATATCCACTTTAAACATTCAGTCTATGATAGTTGTCATTGGGTCTCTGAGTGCAACAATCGCATGTTCTAGAAGAAGCAGTGGAAGACACCCTGATAGTTGTGACAAATGATTATTGCCCTCACTGGTACATAGAACATGCCTTCACTCCGTGCATTGAAAACTCTGTTCTTTATTCATTTAGAGGTTTCTTGTTCATCAAGAAGCGGTTCCTGTTCATGTTTAAAGTAGATGCCTAATGAGTAACAAATAAGAACTCAGAGGGTAGCGGGAGCTTCTTTGGGAGGTGAACAGGAACTCTGGACTTCCCAACCATGATGGCAAAGTTCTAGACTACAGCAGCAGAGAATGTTTAGAGACCCTGCAGCGCAGCCTCTCTATTTATTTATTTGTATAGATGACTACTACTCTGGCAGACCGCCAAGGTGGTCTGAGTCCAGACCTAAAAGGAATCGTGATTAATCCTGATCAAAATCTTTCTTTTTTTACAAGCGTGAACCGTATTCCTTGGTGACAGCTCATGTAGAAACAATCAGGACTTGGACAGCCATATTAAATATTGTTTGGAAACCTAATTACATACCCCAATCTCATCTTCGAATGTAGTGGGAAGGGATGAAGTATTATATAAATGTTTCTGCGTTTTTTGAGTCATGCTAGGTTACTTGAAAGGGAAGCAGTACTGAGACAAAGTTGGAAGAGATGAAAAAGTCTGAGAGGAATAACAAGCATAGTCAAAGGCTTTTGACCTCTTTCTAAAATACTGTTGTGAGAAATGTAGTTGTTGTTTCACTGGAGTATGAGCCCTGGTCAATCAACAGCCACAATCTCTTGAACCACAAAAGTTGCTAAATTACCCTGTGCTTATCCCTGGGTAGCTTGGCACAAAAAGTAGCCAAAGTTAACTTAGAGGCAATGTGTGAAGAATTTATGTAGCACACAAACAGGAAAAAAGTGACAACACAACATTTCCAATTTAGAAACATAGGGGTATATTCACAAGAACGTGTGATAACTACCGCAAGAGTAGCGTAACGCAACTTTCAATATCGCAGCCCATCGTGGGAAAATAACCCTGTGAGAGCGTGGAATTCACAACAAGGAGGTACCATGCGATAGACACCAGATAACGCGTCAAATGTCAGCATCAAAATCGATGCCACGCCACAAAACATGCGAAACGCGAACGCGAAAAATCATGCGATGAGGACAATTGCGGTACACAAATCAGCGAAGACCAGCCACAGGCTTGCAAATCCCACGCGCCTGGCGGGAAAAAGCAACATAAAAGCAAGAAAAAAAAAAGCCAAAAAGACATTTCAAATAGGCCTGGGCGGTAAATTCTGTTCCGCTCGCGGAATTTGCGGAATTTGGGAAATTTTGCATTCCGCGGAGAACGCGGAATTGCTAAAAATTCCGCGATCCGCGGCTTCGCGGAATTTTTTGCTTGTTCGCGCTTTCAAAGTGCGTGTTCACGAGATATTTCCCCCCGAGCACGCAAACAGCGTTCGCGAACAGGAAAAAAGCATCGCGAACGGGCGGAACAAGCAATTCCGCGTGTTCGCGGAACTTTTGCGTGCTCGCGGAGCTTTGCGTAACGCGACTACGCAAATTCCGCCCACCCCTAATTTCAAACTGCGTAGCAACATGGATGCACCCGGACCGAGTGCAGAGGACAAGCCCGACACCACAAGCCCCACGGAGGACCAGCCAGGAACCCCGCGTTCGTGGGAAGGGCAAGGAGAAGAGGAAGAGGAAGACGGGGCTAAGTGCCCAGGAAGACCGGATCATCGTCACGGAGGTGACCGAACACCATCAACAACTGTTCGGCACCTCCACTGCGGCACTGGCAACCCAAACCGAAATATGGCAGGCCATCGTAACCAACGTCAATGCAGTCGGAGTGTCGAGGAGGTCAATTGAGGAGGTCAAGAGGCCCTGGCATGATCTGAAAAGGCAGACCAAACATAAGCTCGCCGACAACAGGGAGGCAGCAACTGCGACTGGAGGTGGGCCTCCTGCACCACAGGAGGAGCTGGATGAGCTGGAGCAAATGTTGGCCACAGTCAGCAGTGAGGAGACGGTGGCAGGATTGGGGGGACTGGACACAGCACGAAACGACCTGACCCAACAGCAACAGGGTGAGTAACGACCGGGGACAGGGGAGATGGGCACAATGGCACACATGCACAATTACGTGTAGCACACAGCACACCCTCAATGACAGTGTAACATGTCCCTGATTGCCTTGGCACACTGCAGCACACATAGAAATGCCAAGTAGGCCCCCATCCACAATGTGCACAGAGGGCCCCCCCCCTATCACCAACATCACCACCGACCCATGCACATGTGCCGAATCCAGCAAAGCAGCAGCTCTGTGTCCCAAACTGACTATGCAAGTAACACTGCATGTCCGATAGCATGGCGGCAGCCAAAAAAAATGACATGGCCCACGAATCGACATGGAGGTAGCCCAGTGTGGATCACATCCGTAAAGGAGCAGGTCACACCCTAACATGTCCACGTGCACCCACAACCCATGCCTTACAATACACACAGCAGACGAACAATGCACCAGGCCACAAAATCTGTCCGAGAGCACATATGACCCAAGTCAAAAGCAAATCAGGCCCGAAAAGCACACAATTCAAAGGCACTCCGCCTCAAAGGGAGAAGGCCACACGAAATCAGAGCTGCAGGGGCAACTCCCCCCACAATGCAGCACACACACATAGCAATCACAGGACATCAGCAATGAAGGCAATGTGGTACAAAGTGCAACACCAACACCACAGGACAGGGCTCACAACAGGTTCCGCTCGTGCGTAGTAACTGTCCACTCACATCTGGCATTGCCTGACACTGTGTGATGATAATGAACGGGTACCACCACACATCCGTCATGTATTGGGAAAACACACTGACTGCCATTGAATATCCAGCTCCCCCAAAACATTCGTAATGTACATTGGCATGCAGTCTGAATGTAAACATATGCAAATCAACAACATACATGTGAAACCCTGTTAACCTGCATTTCCCCTTAACATTGCAGAGGGACAATCAACACTTACTGCAGAGCAGAACACAAACCCCATCATTGATGATGTAGAGGACAACCAGCACATATGTCAAGATACCCTCCAACGGATACTGGACAGCCTCTGCACCCCACCCCCAGGAGCAGGTCAGGCCAGCTGCCTCGAGGTGACCCCACCACCTGCACAGACCACACAGCAGGAAACACACACCAGGAAACACACACCACCACGGCTGTCTCCCAGGATCCCCCGACCAATACATGGAGCACATAAAACGTGTGTGGTCTTCCCAGGTGGAGTTGGCTGAACAGCTGCGGGTGGGTTTCGAGCTCATGGCAGCCAAACTGGATGCCATACGTGGGTGTCTGAGTCCCATCATGGACCACATACAGTCCCTATCGGACACCCCCTGTCCGCACCATGCTCCGCCACAGACCTTGGCTGACCTCGCTGGTGCCATGAACCGGAGACAAGAACTGTGTGGGCAGACAGGCACCAGCCATGACAGCACAGAGTTGGGACAGATGCGGAGGTCAATGGAGACAATGGAGCGGATGCAGGCTGGAAGGATGTCTGACATGGATGGACACCAGCAAGTAGTAGCTGGGGACTTCAATGCCCTGCAGTACTTCATCTTGCCATTGCTGCCACTGAGCCATTCCCAGATGACTGCAGCGGGAACATCGACACACACAGCTCCGACCCCTGATGTGTCCGTGGCACACAGTGATGCTGCCCCATCACCTTCGCAGTCTGATGTGTCAGTGGCACACAGTGATGCAGCCATCACCCCGCCACACACACCGGACACACCGGACACAGAACCCGTATTCGGGGAGTAAGAAGGGGATGTGAACTACTGTGTGGGGAAGGAGGCAGTGGCAGCCATCACCACCATATGGCCTGTCCCTGCCTGGTCATGACCTATGCATCATGGCCTGGGAAACACCTCATAGTGACCCCTGGAACACTCTGCGACTTTCACCCGGACCCCTACACGGACTGCCATTTCCTCACCGCTGGCCAATTACACAGCTATCCTGCTGCGGACTGCACCTCCCTCTTCCCAATCACTGTGCAATCCCCAAAGGACTCTGGTTGGCACGCCACTGGGATTCCATGTGATGTGGGCTTGGATGGCCATGTACAGCCCCAGCTCCCGCATTCACCTGAATGTGAATAAAACATTCTAAATCACACAGATGTGTCATCACTATGTTCACTCACGTGTGGAGGTATGGCTGGATGTAGGTACAATGATTGCACATGAAGGTACACCCTGGTAACTGACATCTTTGCGCATGTGTATCCCTGAGACACATGGCCAATTGGATGACTGTGAAGGTGAGTACTAGCTGTGTCCCCATTGCACATCAACAACAATCTCATAACCCCCAACGTAGGCACATGTCCATGTATTGAATAGGGCTTTGTGTAGGAATGACTCAAACGAAAGCAGGCCAGGAGTGGTGTCCTACAGCACATGTGACACCAGAAGTTCACGTCGCATACCTACTTACACACATCTGTGTGGACACATTCTGTTGTGATATATGACATTGCTCTACATGGTCAGGGGTTGGACACCCAAGGTGCTGAGTGCACCTTGGGTGTGCTTCGACGCCTGAATTACAGCAGAGCAGGTGTTGTGTAAGTGCAGGGTGGTGCTGTGATGGTGAAATTTAAAAACTGTCCATTGGGTCCCTTTTAACTAAAGGAATTATTGTAATGGTGGGCCGTGTTAAAAAATGGTGCAGGAATCAGGTATGTGTTGAGGTAATGTCTCTTAATATCCTATATTAAAAAGGTCAGGTCTACATGTTTCAGCCAGGATACTGCGTATGCTGGCTTTCTTCAGGACCTATGTGATAGTGTTTACGTGAAGATCAAGTGTGTTGTACTTGACTTGTTTAAGTGTTGCACGCTCTAAGGTGCGATGAAGGAGGGTAATTGTTGCCTCCTTGTGCTGCTTAAAACTAAGCCTGGGCGTAGTTCGCAAAGTAGCGCTACGCGAAGCTACGCAAAGTGCAGTCCGCACTACGCGAGCTACGCGTAGCTCTACGCGAACTGCGTAGTGCGCTGTTCGCAATGATTGCACAGTGCCGGATGCTTGTCCGCACTGTGCAATCATTGAAAACGGCATCTTGCACAGTGCGAGCAGTGCTTTACTGCCGCTCGAGTAGATTTTTACTCGAGCGGCAGCTTTCTCAACGCGGACTGGTAGTTTCTCATCGCGAGCGGTCGCGAGCATACGCGACCACTCGCAATGAGGAAACCTGACCTCTCCGCGTTGAGAATCTCGCTGGGAGGTTTATTTTCCACGCTCGCGATCGGCAACTTGATGTTGCTGATCGCGAACGAGGAAAAAGTCTCGCCGGGATGTCATTTGCTTGCTCGCGGTCGCCAACTTGACGTTGAGGACCGCGAGCAAGCAAAAAATGACCGCTGCACTACGCTACGCTACGCTACGCGTGTTTGCACTGTGCTACGTGCAATTCGCGTTGTGCGAAGTAGCGCAAACTTCGCAAACTACGCGAGCGTAGCGTAGTGCTTTGCCCAGGGTTACTTAAAACCTGTAAAGGAATGAGACAGACTGAACAAAACAAGAACAGAAATACACATAAACATATAGGGGCATATTAGCAACAAATGGCGATAACTATCGCTAACCTAGGTTAGTGCTAGTTTTTTTATCGCCATCGATCCCTGCAAGTTATCGCCCTGTTAGCGACATATTACCAACGTGTTGCTAACAGGCGATAGCTTCAGGGAAAACTGCTGCTAACATTAGCGCGATTGCGTTAATGAAACCGGCGATAGCGGGCGGAATCCAGCGAAAAGCCCTTAGCGATAGAAAAAGGCACGCTAAGCAGCAAGTGTGGACTTAGCCTATCAGTCCACCTCCAACATAAAAGATGTACAAAAAAAGGTTTAAATGCAGATTTGAGCAGCCAGGGCCAAGTGCAGCACACATCCCCCTCAAGCCACCCAACATCCCGGTTTACCAGGATGAGAGCCTGGATGCCTCGCTGGACCTGCGTCTGGTTCCTGGATCCCTCGCTGGACCTGCGTTTGGTTCCTGGATCCCTCACAGGACCTGCGTCTTGATCCTGGATCCCTCGCTGGACCAGCGTCTTGTTCCTGGATCCCTCGCTGGACGTGCGTCTGGTTCCTGGATCCCTCGCTGAACCTGTGTCTGATTCCTGGATCCCTCACTGGACCTGCGTCTGTGGCCTGAAGTGGGATGTGGAATAGGTGTGGAGTCGATGAGCCTTGGCAGAAAACATTGATGTGCGACGATCGCCTGTACCTGGTGGTGAAGTCTGGCAGGTTGCATGGAGACACGTTGCTGACCTGTGTGAGAAGCCCGCCTTGTGCACCTTGGTGCAGTCAATGGTAAAGGTGATCCTGCGCACCAACGTAGTGAGGTCTGCTTCGCATACTATAATCCACCACTACACCGGGGTGCATGGAGGGGATTACCAACGGTGGGTGCCGTCTCCCTGCATCACAGGACGGATGATGTTGGGCTGGCCAGATGCTCTGGAGGGTGAGGCCCCTGTGCTATGCCGAACTTGTGTGGTCTGAGCGCTGCAACTACACACCTAATGGAGCCCTGCTGCATCAACTGCATCGGGTGGTCCACCAGCGGACTGCGCGGTGACTGCTGTACCCAGCCCAGTGAAAGCACACCTGGCTCAGGCTCCTGCTGGCTGAGTCACAGATTTGGAGCGAGTGCAGTGGATTGCACCACGGGGTCAATGTCCAGGTAAGGAGAAGGTGGGACGCGTAGCGCAGGAGGGCCGGGGAGGACTCGCTCATGCCAATCACACCTAGATGACGCACCCCCAGTGGCGGCTCCACTGCTATGTTGGAAGAGCGTTGCCCCACCACCTCAAGCAGGGCAGAAGAGGAACAATCATCACATGATGATAGCTCAATCAATCAATCACTCAGGTGAATTGTAAGCGTGCTACTCACCCGTGAGGGTCTCGCGGGACTGAGGAGGGGCGCAGATCTGTTAGCCGAAGAGCCAGGTCTTGAGGGTCTTCCTGAAGGTGTTCAGGGAGGGGGCACCTCTGATGTCTGCCGGTAGCTCGCTCCAGGTATTTGATGCAATGTGGGAGAAGGATCTTCCGCCTGCTCTGGCTCTGTGGATGCGCGGGGTTTTGGACAGTGCGAGGTTGGAAGATCAGATGTCTCATTTGTGTACGTGGAAGTTGATTCTGTCAGTGAGGTATTTGGTTAAGTTGTGTAGGCATTTGTAGGCGTGAGTGATGATTTTGAAGGTGACTCTTTTCACCACGGGGAGACAGTGTTGTCTATGTAGGTGTTGGCTGATGTGTCAGTGCCGGGGGATGCCGAGGACGAGACTCATGGCGGTGTACTGTATTGTCGGTAGTTTGCGGAGTAGGGACTTGTAAATGGCGGCGTAGAGTGCATTTCC
Organism: Calotriton arnoldi; assembly: GCA_963921515.1. Lineage (NCBI taxonomy): Eukaryota > Metazoa > Chordata > Amphibia > Caudata > Salamandridae > Calotriton > Calotriton arnoldi. The sequence goes on along the minus strand of CAWUFW010020582.1, from coordinate 78,387 downwards.
ATAGTCCAGTCTGCTGGTGATGAGTGCATGGGTGACTGTCTTCCTTGACTCTCGGGGAACCATTTGAAGGTCTTGCGGAGGATGCAGAGGGTGTTGAAGCAGCTGGAGGTGACGGCGTAGACCTGTCTGTTCATGGTTAGGGATGGTTCGAGTACGATGCTGAGGTTTCTGGCGTGGTCCGAGGGGGTAGGTGGGCTTCCGAGGGCGAACAGGTGTCCCATGCTGAAGGAGTGGTTCCAAGGACAAGGACTTCTGTCTTCTCGGCGTTGAGCTTCAGGCAGCTGTTGGTCATCCAGACTGCGACGTCCTGCATTCCTTCCTGGAAGTCAAGTCTGGCGGTGGTGGGGTCTTTGGTGAGGGAGAGGATGAGCTGGGTGTCATCAGCGTAGGATACGATGTTGAGGCCGTGTTGTCGGATGATGGTGTCAAGCGTGCCATGTAGATGTTGAAGAGGGTCGGGCTCAGAGGTGAACCGTCTGGGACTCCGCAGGCGATTTACGCGGTATCGGAGAGGAAGGTTGGCAGTCTCATCCTTTGGCCTCTTCCGGGGAGGAGTGATCGGATCCAGTTGAGGGTTGTTCCTTGTATGCCAGCATCGTGTAGTCTGGCGAATAGTGTGCGGTGGGAGACGGTGTCGTAGGCCGCTGAAAGGTCGAGTATGATGAGGGCTGTGGTGTGGCCTTGGTCCAGGAGGGTGCGCATGTCATCTGTGGCAACGAGTAGGGCGATCTCGATGCTGTGGTAGATGTGAGGAGGGCAGGGGTCGGTGGGGTCCCCCGAGTGGATGCCTCTCATGGTCGAGGCGGTGTATTCGGCTGTGACCGGCGTCCATGTGGAGATGGTGGGCCGGCTGGTGTTTTGGGGGGGCGGGGGGCCAGCTGTGGCGTCTGGACAGCAAAGTTGTTGTGGAGTATTTTTGATCTTGAGGTGGAAATAGGTTCCACGCTTATCGCAGAGCTCTTGGGATGGGGTGATGTCTGTGGCTTCGCTGTGTGGGTTGGTGAATTCATGAATGACCTTGAAGAGTTGCCTGGAGTTGGTGGAGTTGTTGAGGATTTGGTTGTGGTAGTCCGTCATGGCGTCCTTGTAGGTGGTGTAGATTTCAGGTGTCTTGGTGTTTCTTCAGTTCTTCTCCAGGCATCTGCAGGTGTGTATTGCTTCTTGGAGATCGGTGGTGAACCAGGCGGCTTTCCTGGGGTGCTGTTTATCGGGCTTGCATAGCGGGGCAAGCTTGTATGCGCAGTTGGAGATCCAAGTGTGGAGTTCACTGACTGCGATGCTGGCGTTGGCTGTGTTGGAGGCCGGGGTGATGGTTAAGGTCTGGCGGCAGAGGAGGCAGGTGAACTGGCCGTGGGTTGTGTTTGGTGAGGCCTGTTGTCAGTCTCTGAGTTTTCCGTGGTTGAATGCATGGAGGGTGGCTGAGCTGTAGCAGTGGCTGGCTCGAGATCCAGGGTTCCTGGCGCTGGTCGCGGTCGGGAAACGGACGGACTCAGACAGGCTTGCCTTAGGCGCGCCTTCGGCACACCAGCGGCGCACGTCTGCTGTGCGACTGCTCAGTGGCTGCAATTAAGTAGGGGAGGGGGGAGGAACAATCATCTGGGATGCGGGAAGGGGCGAGGACAAGGGTGTGGACCACAGGGGTAGCAGCGGGGGGAACTGGGAAGTGCGGGCTCAGAGAAGACAAAAATACAGAATGAAAAGGGAAAAACAAGGGATAACTAACTGATGTGATCATGCTATGTATCCTCAGGTTTAGGACTGCTCCAAACACGGAGTAGGGCATGGGCGAATTGGCATGCCCACTCAAGTGCGCAATGACTGTTTGGTCGGCCCACTCATGACGCCCAAAGCAGTCATGCGCACTTCCCTGTTCGCAATGTAGGCTGCATTTTAGCCTGCATGGAGAACATGGCCACTCCTCCGGCCCCTGGCTGCATGACTTGTCCCATTACCAATTACCAATCACACCGCTGCATCGCAGCATTGTGATTGACTCAGGGGAGGGAGCCTGGTTGCCTACTTCCTTTTCCTGGAAGCAGACGCAGGAGAGCAGGAGCTACGAAGACATGGGACACAGCTTTGAGGTAAGACTTCCCTCAATAAATTTTTAGCAACACCCGCTCACACACACACACCCGCGTCCATGCACCATCCAGTGTTCTTTCCGGCGTTTACCACCTCACAGCTGTCCACCCCAGCACTTCTCACTGGTGGCCGCTGTGCGCCAATGCACAGCGGGCGTACCACTCATGTGCCAAAGGCACATGCGTAGTTGCAACGCATGCCATAACATCGCATTCCATTCCAATGCATACTAATACTAGGCACATTGCAACAGTAGAGTAGGTGTTGCATAGCGGAGACTTTAGGAACACTGTTCCCACTTCAGTGAGTGCAACCCAAAACTATCCTTTGCACCACAAACCCAACTGTGAAGCCTGGAATTCCTTTTTGAGCCCCCACAACACACCCAAAAATCTCATTTGAGACTAATGCACACCTCATTTTTCATTTTTAACCCCAAAATACACCCCATTTTCATATTTTACCCCAAAATATACCCCATTTTTCATTTTTAACCCCAAAACACACCCCAATTTTAAATTTTTAACTCCAAAATACACCTCATTTTTCATTTTTAACCCCAAAACACACCCCAATTTTAAATTTTTACATCCGAAACCCATACCCACCCGAAAAACTTTATATTACCCCATTACTGACCTCACAATGCATTGTATTCAAATGCGATGTTAAGGCGCCTGCATTGTCAGAGTTGCGTTGTTAATGATGTACTGCCTGCGTTGTAATGGTCATCTCCCGTGCCAAAGGCATCCATAGGCTATGCCGTTTGCATCCGTCTGCCCCTGGACCGTGCTCAACACCAAGGAGCATTCCTCTTGGACACTCCACCGATACGACGCCAGCAGCCTCCTCGCCATCAACCCTGGACACCACCTCGCCTGCCAGGACCAACCTCTGCTCCGTACCGGACATCGCCATTGCCATCACTGATGGCTGCAGTATCACCCGCAAGGAGCACCCTGACTGTCAGGGAGGAGGCATTGCCATTACCTACAGAAGCACACTCCGACTGCCCATGCACTCTAATGACCCAAGGGTGACCATGGACTACGTCGACTCCAAGATCCGGACCAGGCCCAAGAACTTCCTCTGCGGCACCCTCATGTGCAGGCCCCCCGGGCCATGGCCCCCCATTCTCCAATACCATTGTAGACCTCATTGCAACCCATGGTCTCCCATCCACTGACGCCATACTACTCGGTGAACTCAAGTTCCACCTGGACAACCCCAGTTACCAGGATATCACCCCCTCATGGGGAAGGTCCCCTACATCAGACGCAAGCAGCAAGTCAACGCACAAAGCCACATAGCAGGACACATGGTCGAGCAGGTCACCTCCGCCAGAGTGAACTTCAACTGCAGCCACAACACCGGACTCTCCTGGACCGACCATCATTGGTAACATCACGTCTTCACCTTGCCCACCGGATGCCACTGCCATCATCGCACCCCCTTGCAGCTGGATCAAGGCCACCGAAGAACATCTCGTCAACTCCCTCTGCACCAACACTCCACCAATGCTTCAAAACAATGACAACGCAGTGCGCAACCACCACCGATGGATCTCCAACAGCGCCAACATTCGGGCACCCCTCATGAACAGCACTGCATCAGTACCTTCCGCCTGCCTGATGGCAGGCGTGAGGGTGAGGCAGTGCCACAGGGATAGGCTGGCCCCATGCATTGCTGGAGTTGAGTCATGGTTGTGACACGACTGCAGCAATGTGTGACAATAGCGCAGGCAGATACGTCAGGATTCCTAACGTATCTGTCATTACTTGCGTCATGGAGCGCTGTCCAGTGTTGAAGCGCATCCGTGCTGTTGCAAGAAGGGCGTAGTGAGAAGTGTTGCAACGCTGTCTTGTCACAGCGCAGCAACACTTTTCATGATGGTGGCACAGGAATGCGCACTATCTTATTGATGGTGCACATTCCTGCACTGTATTTTTGTCGCAGGGCTGCGCTGCAACATTGCTTGCAGTGCTGTCCAGCACCAAAACCTGCAGAGAAATGGGCCAAAGTTGTATCCCCATTTTTAAGACCAGCTATTTTCTGGTCTTAAGGTCCTGCAGCTAACGGGCCTTAGCGCGACTTTTTTTATCGCTTGGCGGGCCAGGGCCATCCTTGCTAATAGGGCGAAGTGCGGTTCACAGGAGTTTTTGTGAAATTTAGAGGAGGAACGCCTACCTTGCATGTCATTAGCGATAAATATTGCGTGCATGCAAGGCGATAGAAAAACCGGCTGCTATCGCCTGAAAGCTGTCGCTAACGCCTGTTACAGAAAGAACAACGTTGGATCTATTGATTATCCACCCATAAGACTGGGTTAAACGATAATATTCCTTGGAATGCGCTTAGTCACCACTAACTCCTCACCCATTTCTAGCCACATGATCTGGCGAGATTGTACATATATGGAATCCCTAATATCCATACCACGATATCCCATGGCCATACCCACTGGTACAATGAGGGTTCCTACCAACCCATACCCTTTTCAAAGGGTATATATTTAACAAGGGGGACCACGTTACACCACCCGCATATTATGTGGCCCCCTTAACCTCGACCTTTATGCCCTTGGGTCCCCACAGCCCCACAGGTCTGCACCATTAATCATGGTTTACCCTACCCCGCACTGGGCACCATTTCCCCAGCATGCGGTTCTCCCATGTAAACCGTCTTTTATAAATAGACATAGTAGCTCTGTCTGTTCCCAGCATATCTGTGAAACCACAATAGACACGCATTAATTGCATTTTTAATAACATCCATCACTATGGGGCCCTTTACACACTACTCGGGACGAGAAACACAGTCTGTTTTCCCTGCCTCTGATGCAGTCCAAGGCCACACCCACATCTGACGTCATGACGCCCTCACGGCATAACGCACTCACTGCCAGTCATCAGAGAACCTGGCGGGAGATTACACTTCAAATACCGGCTTCCCGGCACAGTTCCCCATCCACGAAATACTGATCGGAAGGCTGCAATAGGTTTGAGAAAAGGGCAAACGACCTTGACGAATTAAGTAGGGCCTCCGGGCTCACGGAACCGATTCTGTTCGAGGGGTCCTAATTGGAATCAAAACCCTCACAGTAACGGGTCGTACCCCTTTAACTCTTTAACCCTTTACCTTTTACCTAACCTTTACCTTCTACTTTCTCAGCATGTGACTACAGGTCCTGCCCCCTCGCGGGATTCATGCTGCTCGTGATGAATTTATCACTGTAAGCCACAATTTCCCTAAATATCGAAACCGCTATAGCTACGGATATAATCACCATAACGCATATATCCCGGTAGCAAACGTCATACGAGCACAAGCGACACCTATTATCACCTCCGCATTATCCGCAATATGGTTTAACACGGCGCAAAGGGTGACACAGATGATTACAGTATGACCATACTATATGTTTATGTGTATTTCTGTTCTTGTTTTGTTCCGTCTGTCTCATTCCTTTACAGGTTTTAAGCAGCACAAGGAGGCAACAATTACCCTCCTTCATCACACCTTAGCGCGTGCGACACTTAAACAATTTAAGTACAACATACTTGATCTTCACGTAAACACTATCACATAGGTGCTGAAGAAAGCCAGCATACGCAGTAGCCTGGCGGAAACAAGTAGACCTGACCTTTTTAATATAGAATATTAAGAGACATTACCTTGACACATACCTGACTCCTGCACCATTTTTTAACACGGCCCACCATTAAAATAATTCCTTTAGTTAAAAGAGACCCAATGGACAGTTTTTAAATTTCACCATCACAGCACCACCCTGCACTTACACAACACCTGCTCTGCTGTAATTCAGGCGTCAAAGCACACCGAGGTGCACTCGGCACCTTGGGTGGGACCCGATCATGAAGCATGCCACCAACTAGGTTGGTGGGTGAGGGTTTTCATAAAAAAACGAATGGTTTTCCACACATGGACATTCTAGTTCCTAAATTTGTGAGCCAGTTCTTCTTGATATCTCTAGAGTGTCCACAGGTCCAGAAGTGTACTGAAGAGTTGGTGTCTGAGGTCCCCTTTTTATACTGTGGTGTCCTGGTTCTGAAAGGTGAAAGAAGCTTCTATACAGTGACTTTGAAGTGCCTAGAATTTCCTGACTTGTCTGTCTTGGCTCCAAGTTGGCTGCAGTGACAATGTGAGGTCATTAAGCCCTTTGTGTGAAGGCAGTGCACAGGCTATTCAGTTGCAAGTGGGGCTGTGCTGCCAGATAGCCCATTCCGGCACACCTTATACTTCTATTGTGTAACTGTCGGGGAGGAATTCACAAAGTCTGTCAGTTACACCCAGTTATGTGACGCAAGGCAAGCTACAGACACAAAAGGGTTAAGGGCAGGAAAATGCCAACTTTCTAAAAGTGGCTTTTTGCAAAAGCGAAATGAAAAATCAGACTTTGCCATTAAAAAGATTTTATCATTAATAATTCGTAGACACCAACATGACAAACCGCCTGCTCCTAATTTGAAATTACAGCTTATTAAATTTAATAAGGAATCCCCAATGTTATCCTATGAGAGGGGTAAGCCTCACAGTAATGAAAAAACGAATTTGAGAGTTTTTCACTACTAGGACATGTAAACCTTAAAAGTACATGTCCAACCTTTTAACTTTACAGCACCCTGCCCTGTGAACTACTTAGGGTCTACCTTAGGGGTGACTTATATACAATAAAAGGGGAGTTTCAGGCTTTGTAAGGGGTTTACATGCAAAGTCGACATGGCAGTTTAAAACTGCATTCAGGCTGCAATGGCAGGCCTGGGACATGTTGTAAAGTGCTACTTAAGTGGGTGGCACAATAAGTGCTGCAGTCCCACTAGTAGCATTTAATTTACAGCCCCTGGGTATATCGTATACCACTCTACAAGGGACTTACAAGTAAAATAAATATGCAAATTCAGAATTAGCTAATTTAACCATGTTTAGGGGAGAGAGCACAAGCACTTTAGCACTGGTTAACAGTGGTAAAGTGCAATGAGTCCTAAGGCCAACAAAAACGAATTCAGCAAAAAGTGGAGGGTAAAAGGAAAAGAGTTTGGGGGTGACCCTGCAAAGAGTGCCAGGTCCAACAACAGTGTAGTCCTATTTCTTGCTTTTTTTTTTTAAGTGAAGCTTTGTGTTTATATTATATTATATTACTGATGATGGGTGGAGCTGGAGTGGTCTGGAAAGGAGAGGTAAAAAGAAGACAATTCTCCATGTATTCCTCAAGCTAACAAACTCATGGACAAGTTGGTTGCTGCAATGATCCTAGGATCATTCAACTTTACAGGTGCATAGGAGACTTTGTAGTGACCCAATGGCCACCACAAATTTAAAGACCTACCCATTGACCTTAAAAGGGAGGGTTAGTGGTAAACGCCTCTCCGTAAGCGGAGTCCACAGAGTTTTTGTCATTCCGCACTCCGCTTTCAGGGTCGAGTTTAGCAAAAACTCAGACTATGTCACGTAGTGGAGTTTACCGGCACCCACCAGCCACCACTAGCCTCTGAGTGGCTTGGGCACTCTTGCGAGAGGCCAGGAAACTCAGAAGCTATATTGTTTCATAGCAGTCTATTAATGGTGCTCCCTCAGGGTTCTCGATGTTTCACATAAGAAAATCCTGGAGGTAGGTGCCCTACCTAGTTGATGGGTGGACTCTGCCTCACCGCCAGTAGCAGACTAGCAGTCTGTAGAGTGAGACTGCTTTCAGAGAGCCATGCGTAAACAGGCCGCATGTGCGTGCCTTCTGAAGGCGGGCTGCAGCAAGACCTTGGCTCACCTTCGGGGTGTTCGCTTGATTTGATTCTTGCTCAAGTGCCACACCAGCTCAGGAGGACCCTGCAGCCCTGATAGCATCCCTGCACCTGCTGCCCTCCCCCATGGCCAACCTGGAGTTCCGGCACACCAGGTATGAGTTTATGGATGTGGTCTCACGGGGGAGCGGGACACTGGCTGCGTTTTAGGAGATTGCGGTATCACTATTGGGATTTCAGTGAAGGCACCTTTAAGTTTCTCAGAGTGGTATGGCATTTTTATATTCCCTTTTCTGAGTATATCTGGGTACACGTCTCCTATTATATTGTTTTCAGGAGATCACAGCATTACTATTGGTATTTTGGTTAAGGCACGTTTAAACTTTCACCTTGAGACACGCGCGCACACATCTTCTGTCATTGGACAATTGAGGTTGGTATTACCGAATGGGGGAGCACTTCCGTATTACGCCGATTGCGGCGGTACTGATGAAGGTGGTCGTTGTTCTTTGACTTGCGGAGTTGTGTTTTTCAGTACTGGTAAGTGGGGCACATTCTGAGATTAGAGAAGCATGTTTTAAATATTGGGCACTTGTTATTTATGAGTCTTCTTGCATTGTTTTTATTAGGGGTGGGCGAGTGGAGCAACTTCGCCTGCTCACGGAACTCAGCAGAATTCCACTGAGTTTTTATGTACCTCTGCAGAATTCCGCGTAGTTCAACTCCGCGAGCTCCGCCCACCCCACTTAAAAGTGTCCTAACAGCCTTTCAATATTTGCCTTACCAAGTCATAACTTAACAAAATGGTGTGAGTGCTACCTTTCTGATTAACTGAGCACCCTGTAGCTTCAAATAGGAAGAACCTTAACCAATATTGCTGTAGTAATTGCAAAATTACACATTGACCGAATAGGACAAACTTCTGTATTGCACCTTTAGCAAAAGATGTGTAGTGGGATTGTACAAACTCTCTAGGCTAAGAACTCTGTGATGGTTTGAGGATGCACTTCCTGAAGACAGGTGAGAACAATCCTGGAGCTCAGTTGCTATTAAGTCACTTTTGTAGCCAAATATGGGACCCTTGGAAATCATGGCCATTAAGAACATTCTGACACTTCTTTTCCAACCAGATGAACCACGGAGCGCTATAAAAATGTAAAGGCTCCAAGGTTCTGGGGTTGTTAATTTCTCAGGAGGATTGCATTTCAAGCTGGAGCAGGGCGATCACAAGGGAATTCTGATGGATGTACAAGAAGGGTGTTACAATCATATGAATGACTATCTCTAGTAATTGTGTAATTTCAGTCTTAACTGATCTGGAAGGGCTTTCTGTAGGGATAACAGTCTTTATTCTGGGTGTGCAGCAGTGTCCTGATCTTAATATTATGGCTAACATTATGCTTTTTTTCTTCACTAATATTGAAAGTTTCAATCCCCGAGAGGCTCTCTCGTTTTCACGGCTCCACCAGTAGAGCACCAGGCACTAATGGAATGGAGGTAAATCCAGCTGCACTTCCACCCATGGTGGAGGGTGGTAACTACCCCCACCCCATTCTTCTTGGATTCTGAGGGTTGGTGGCAGCTGATTTGCATGATGATGTATACCTTTTTAGTTGTACCATGGAGGGAGGTGACTACATGTCCAGGTATATAGCTCAGTAAGGATATTTCCTGCATTTGGATTATGGCTACCCATTCCTTGATGCTTGTGTCTCAAACATTCAGTTGTCCCAAAAGTGGCTGACTTCTATGCATCAACATACATTCAGGCAGAGATTGTCCTAGCTACGACCCCAATATCTGGCTCGTTTCAAAAGAGCAGGCTCTTCATGTACCCAGCACCTACATCAGCCTCAGCCTCACCTCACTGGTGGTGGCTAGATTGATGACTTACCAGTCCATGTGCCATTGCAAATTTATTTTTCTTTTACTGCTGTATGAAGTGAAGTGCAGAAGTGTGGATCCTGTTAAGTGTTGCTGAGGCGCTGATATCTGAAGTTGACATACTTCATCAGGGCCTGGCGTCCACCAATGCCGGTGGTTTAACAATGATTCGGGTCATCTGGTGCCAGTACCTTGTCTTCATTTTGGGCCACTGGTTGAAGCTCTGCAGCTCCACGTCAGAATAGGAACTGCCAGAAACAGATTTTTTCGGTTTCCCGTGCCTTTGATGGGGAAGTTAAGTGTCACACAGGAGGAAACAACTTTAGCTGCTTCCTCTGGAGGGAAAACGTGCAGTGGAACAGTTTGGCAGGCAGAATAGCCATCGTGATTTAGAGGAAACAGAACCAAAGCCCATTTCACTAAGACCAGCAGGGATGATTAGCTCAAGGAGAAGCTTCCTCAGGAGTCATCAACATTTGCAGTTCAGCACCTTTACCAAATCTCAGTGTGAGAAGTTGGCCTGGTATATGCTGTTCACTAATTAAAGTGGACACCTTGCACCAGGGCAAATCGACTCTTATGGTAGATAGGTTTAAGACAACCTTTTAAAGAAAGCTATCCTAGTGGTAGCTGTGGAGAGCAGCCTTCAGGCTAAGTCTTGAAGGAATGTAAAGCAGCTTGTTTTACCATATAATCTCTTGAATCACCAAATGAAAAGACACCACACAGGTATATATATCAAATATATATGTATTTATTTCTAAATAACTCTCTACTAATCTCTTTATGAGATTAGAAGACAAACATATGCACAAATCAACGTTTCACAATAAGTTAAGCACAAAATATGGCTGGGGCCCTAGGGGCGTACCAGACCATATACTAAAAAAAGGACTTAGCAACAACGACTTGCAGGGAGACAAGGCCTAGGGCCTTCAGAAGTGCTGGGGCCTCACGAAGCCACCCAAGGCAGGTAAGTAAAGGACCCACGGGGGACGCGTGCAGTGTGGATACACAGGCGCGGATCGCCGTTGACTTCAATGGGGCAAGTCGCGGTTGGAAATTAAGAGTTCTAGGATACTTCGGGAGAACCTACAAGCAAGTCACTTACAGGGTAAGTAGTTCTAGGGCCCACACCCACAGGAGCACCGTAGTGCTGGAGTTACCTCACCCAGGGAAGCCGGGTGCATAGGTGTCCTTTGGTGTCGGGTCGCGGCGTCGTTTTCAATGGCGAACAAAGAAGACTTGCTGCTTGCGGGAGCTGAAGAAGTGTCCGGTGGAATCCAAGCCTGGATTCTGAAGAAGGATGACCTGAAAGCAGAGGGGACAGTGTTCAAAGTCACTTGGCAGTGACTCGGGGCAAGGAAGATGGATGCCCACCGTCGTCGGTTGATTCAGGTCGGTTGCGGGTGCCTTGACTCTTCAGGTACGAGGTCCAGGAGGCGTCGACGATGACCAGGAGCTGGATTCTGGGTGACCCACAAAGTCTGCAGCTTACTGCGGTGTCAGCAACTCGATCGGAGCCAACAAGCCTTGGCAACAGCAAGTCTCGGGGAGATGAAGAAAAGTCGATGGCACAGACCAGCAAGGTCTGAGGGACTCACCCAGCGAAGGTAAGTCAGGGCAGACCTGGAGCAACTAGGGGAGCCCTTTGATTTCTTTAAGAAGTCTTCTGGGGATCCACGAGCCGGCTGGCAAGGGATCGCGAAGACACCTCGGGCAGAATCACTCAACAGGGGCCCACGGTCACTCGGGACGGTGTAGGCCTCTGATCTTCGGAGAGATTCCTGCTGGACGTTGGGACCATACGTGGTCCAAAGCACAAGTTTGTAGAACGTTGTGAAGGGGTTGCACTTGACAATAGTGCATGGTACCCAGGGGTCGCGGTTCCTCATCACTCGTGGGGTCCACTTGCCTCAGCTTCGCTGGGGACTCACGATGGCCTTGGAGAAGTCAGGAAATCTACTTCTTGGGCTGCAGGGACTTCGGACTCTGGCGGGAGTGGCGTAGTTTGCGACCGTTGTTGTCGTTTTTGGTGCCTGCCAAGCAGGGGAGTCACTCCTTGACTCCAAGGGAGATTCTTCTGTCTTCCAAAGGTAGTGGAACGTCGAAGGGCCAGGATTCTTCTGTAGAGCGTTGTCCAGGGGTTATCTAACTAGCAAGTTCAAGGGTTCCCCTTCTTATACTAAAAAGAGGGGATGGACTAGCTCTATGACCCCACCTACGGGAGGGTCAAGGGAGGGGGTGGCTACACCCACTTCCCTTTGTCCAGTTTCGCACCAGAGCAGGGGCAGGTAGCCCCTGAGCCGGTTTGAACTGGCATATGCACAGAGGAGCCTTCTGCTCCCCCAGTGCAGGACTTCAAAGCACTCTAAGAGTGCACCCACCCAGCCCCAATACACTAAACCCTGTCTGGGAGGTGGTTACACCTCCCTGTGACAGGATGCCTATTGTTGGGCTCCCTCCACTGTGAGTTTCGGTCATCAGCAGGAGGGCAGCCCAGTGTCTGTGACTGGTGGCATCAATTTTGTGATGCCAGGGCTCTTCAGGATTCTACCGCGTTTCCACAGCAGGTACATGTCTTATCCCTCTAGAAGGGTGGAATGCTACCCCCGCCGCCAGGATTGGCGGGGGGTAGTATTCCAAGATGTTTGACACCAAACACGACATGTTTTGATGCAGCCATTCCAAAGTTAGCATTTTACCGCGAGGATATAATGCACTTAAGAGTATATGGTTTAACCGCATCCACAAACAGCACCAGAGAATAGACTCTGAGAGCTGCAGAGGGGCCCTGCTCAGGCAGAGGCACCCCCTCACATAGAAGCCAAGCACCCTGCCCTCAGGATTGATAGGGCCTGCCTTAGGGGTGACTGATAGGTTTATATGTGTGTGCAGGAGAGATATAGGAAACCTATATCTCAGTGAGGGGTGCTAGCACCACCTCACCCAGGCTGCAGTAGCAGGCCTGTGGTGTCAGATTTAGTCTGCTTCCCAGGGGTGGCATAATACATGCTGCAGCCCCTGGTAGGCCTGTGAAGTACCTATGCCCTTGGTACCTAAGGTACCATATACTAGGGACTCATAAGGCACCACAGTATCCAATCACTAGTGCACCTAGAGTGCACTCCATGTCGTTTAGAGAGAACAGAGAGGCTGGGGCCCTGATTGGCAGGGACCCAGCCAGACTATAGCCAGAAACCAGTGCTAACATCAGAAAAAAGTGGGGGCAACATAAGAGGCAGATCCTACTCTCCTACACAACCCCCCCAAACGCAGGGACACTAAACTAACCTTGACCAGTTGAGTCTTCGTGTTCAAAGTGGAAATACCTTGAGAGTCCATCTGCATTGGCATGTTGGGTCCCAGGCCTATGTTCCACTGTATAGTCCATCCCCTGTAGGGAAATGGACCACCTCAAAAGTTTTGGGTTTTCACCTTTCATCTGCTTTAGCCATAGGAGGGGCTTGTGGTCAGTCTGAACTATGAAGTGAGTACCAAACAAGTATGGCCTCAGCTTCTTCAGGGCCCATACCACAGCAAAGGCCTCCCTCTCTATAGCTGACCAACGTTTCTCTCTAGGGGTCAGCCTTCTGCTAATAAAAGCTACTGGCTGGTCTTGACCTTCATCATTCAGTTGAGACAGTACAGCTCCCACACCCAGCTCAGAAGCATCTGTTTGGACAATGAACTTTTTGGTGTAGTCTGGACTCTGTAAGATGGGGGCAGTGCACATGGCCTGCTTTAGGTCTTCAAATGCCTTTTGACAGCTTGCTGTCCACTGAACCTTTTTGGGCATTCTCTTTGAGGTCAGATCATTCAAGGGGGTCACTATAGATCCATATCCCTTGACAAACCTCCTATAGTACCCAGTCAGGCCTAAGAAGGCTCTCACCTGTGTCTGGGTGGTTGGAGCAACCCATTCCATTATGGTTTGGATTTTGCTCTGTAAAGGCTGAACCTGGCCTCCACCTACAAGGTGGCCCAGGTACACAACCTGACTCTGCCCTATCTGGCACTTGGTGGCCTTGATAGTGAGGCCTGCTTTCTGCAGGGCCTCCAAAACATTTCTGAGGTGGACCAGGTGATCCTGCCAGGAGGAACTAAAGACAGCAATATCATCTAGATAAGCTGAGCAATAAGTTTCCATCCCTGCCAGAACTTTATTCACCAACCTCTGAAAAGTGGCAGGTGCATTTTTCAATCCAAAGGGCATCACCACAAAGTGGTAGTGCCCACCAGGGGTCGAAAATGCTGTTTTGGCTTTTGCATCATCAGCTAATCTGATTTGCCAGTAGCCAGCTGTTAGGTCAAATGTGCTTAGATACTTGGCTGTGGCCAAAGTATCAATCAGCTCATCTGCCCTTGGTATGGGATAGGCATCAGTCCTAGTGACTGCATTGAGGCCTCTGTAGTCTACACAAAACCTCATTTCTTTCTTACCACCCTGGGTATGAGGCTTGGGTACCAGGACTACTGGGCTAGCCCAAGGGCTATCTGAGGGCTCAATCACGCCTAACTCCAACATTTTCTGGACTTCAGTCCTGATACAGTCCCTGACATGGTCAGGTTGCCTGTAGATTTTATTCTTGACAGGCAGACTGTCCCCAGTGTCCACCTCATGGGTGCACCAGGTAGTCTGACTAGGGGTCAGGCTAAACATATGTCTAAACTGTTGCAGAACTTGTCTGCACTCAGTTTGCTGATGGTCAGTGAGGCTGCTTGCCAAAGCAACACCATCTACTGACCCATCATCAGGGTTCTGAGAGAGCAGGTCAGGGAGAGGGTCACTCTCCTCCTCCTGGTCCTCATCAGTTGCCATGAGCAAGCCCATGTCAGCCCTGTCAACATATGGCTTTAATCTGTTGACATGAAGCACCCTTAGGGGGCTCCTGGGAGTTCCAAGATTCACCAGATAGGTGACTTCTCCCTTCTGTTCAACTATTGTATGGGGGCCACTCCACTTGTCCTGGAGGGCTCCTGGGGCCACAGGTTCCAACACCCACACTTTCTGTCCTGGCTGGTATACAGTCAGCACAGCCTTTGGTCATGCCAAGCTTTTTGCAATTCTTGGCTGGCCTCCAGGTTTTTGGTTGCCTTCTTCATGTACTCTGCCATCCGGGAGCGGAGACCAAGTACATAGTCCATCACATCTTGTTTGGGGGTTTGAGAGGTAACTCCCAGCCCTCTTTTACCAAACATAGTGGACCTCTCACAGGATGTCCAAACAGAAGTTCAAATGGGCTGTAACCAACCCCTTTCTGTGGAACCTCTCTGTATGCAAACAATAGGCAAGGAAGAAGAAGGTCCCATTTCCGCCTAAGCTTCTCTGGGAGTCCTTTAATCATTCCTTTCAAGGTTTTGTTGAAACTTTCAACTAAACCATTGCATTGTGGGTGATAGGGGTGGTGAACTTATAAGTTACACCACACTCCTTCCACATTGCTTTCAGATATCCTGACATGAAGTTGGTACCTCTGTCAGAAATGACCTCCTTTGGGAAACCCACTCTGGAGAAAACTCCAATGAGGGCTCTTGCCACCACAGGGGCTGTGGTGGTCCTCAGAGGAATTGCCTCTGGGTACCTCGTGGCATGATCCACTACCACCAGGATAAATCTGTGCCCAGATGCAGTCTGAGGGTCAAGGGGACCAACAATGTCAATCCCTACCCTTTCAAAGGGTACCCCCACCACAGGTAGTGGTATCAGGGGGCCTTTGTTGTGCCACCTGCCTTACCACTGGCTTGGCAAGTGACACAGGAGCGACAAAACTCCTTTGTGTCCTCTGACATATGTGGCCAATGAAAATGTGGAACAAGCCTGTCCCAGGTCTTGTTTTGGCCCAAGTGACCTGCTAAAGGGATATCATGTGCTAAGGTCAAGAGGAACCCCTAAACTTCTGAGGTATTACCAACCTCCTGGTGGCTCCAGGGGCTGGGTCTCTACCCTCAGAATATAGGAGTCCCTCATCCCAATAAACTTTATGGGACCCACTAGCACTCCCAGCAGCCTCAGCAGCAGCCTGCTGTCTGAGGGGTTCAAGAGAGGGGCAGCACTGTTGCTCCTTACTCAGATCTTCCCTAGAAGGGCCCCCTGCCCCCAAGAACTCAACCTGGTCAGGTTCAAGTCCCTCTGGGGCAGTTCCTTCTTCAGGTTCTGCTTCACCTCCCTCTGGAAGTGAATCTTTGATCTGAGACAGAGGGGAAGGCACTGCCTTAACCCTACTGCTCCTCCTCTTGGGAAGCATCTGGTCCATTGTTCCAGGATCCAGAGCTGGTTCAGTGTCATGCATTCTTGCTTGTGACCTGGTCACAGCAAATACCTCTGCAGGGATGCCCAACATCTCAGCATGAGTCCATAACTCTACTTCAGACCAGGCTGAAGTCTCTAGATCATTGCCCAACAGACATTCTACAGGGAGGTCTGCACTGACTACAACCTTTTTGGGGCCAGTTACCCCTCCCCAGGAGAAATTCACAACTGCCAGACTATGGTTGGTCTGGACATTGCTTGCATTGGTCACCTGGTACATTTCGCCCAGGATGATCTGTCCGGGGTCCACTAGGTCCTCTGCCACCATGGTGACACTAGCACCTGTGTCCCTAAACGCCAAAGCCTGTTTGCCATTTACCAAAGGCTGCTGTTTGTACTTGCCCAGATTACTGGGGCTTACTAGGAAGGACATATCAATGTTTCCATCACAAATCAGCATTGCCTGAGTGGTCACTCTGACTAGGTCAGAATCCACTTCAGAACCCAGGGTCAACCCTACCACACCCTTATTCTGCGTACCACCTCCACCAGTAGCTGAGCTAGGGGGCACAGTTGCCTTAGGGGCAGGAGTGGTGGTGGTTTGGTCTTTGGACTTGGTACAATCAGAAGTCCAGTGCCCTTTCTGTTTACAGAATTTGCACCAGGGCTTCTTTTGGCCTTTTCCCTTGTTGGACTGTGACTCCCCACCAGATGCAGATTTTTGGGGCCCTTGTGAAGACTTCTGGTCTTTTGACTTATCCCCACCTTTCTCAGAGCCTTTAGGATCTTGCTTCTTAGTGTCACCCCCTTGGTTCTGGGTTTTCTGCCTCACCCTGGTTCTGACCCATTTGTCTGCCTTCTTTCCCAATTCTTGGGGAGAGGTCAGATCAGAGTCCACCAGGTACTGATGCAACAACTGGTTCTGGCAATTATTTAGGATCTGTTCTCTCATCATCAGATTATACAATCCCTTGAAATCAGTAACCCTACTGCCAACCAGCCAACCCTCTAGAGCCTTGGTTGCACAATCAACAAAGTCAGTCCAGTCCTGAGTCTGTGCCTTCTGGGTATCTCTGAACTTCAACCTGTACTGCTCAGTGGTTAAGCCAAACCCATCTATCAGTGCACTCTTCAGGACCTCATAATCATCAGCATCCTCCTCTCTAACAGTGAGGAGCTTGTCTCTTCCTTTATCTGAAAAGGAGAGCCACAAGATTGCTGCCCACTGCTTTTGGGGGACCTGCTGTACTCTACAGGCCCTCTCCATAGCAGTTATCCACTTGTGGATATCATCCCCACTCTGGTAGGGAGGAACAACCTTGCTCAGGTTCCTATGGTCAGGAATATATTCTCTGCCTCTAGGGACACTGTTGCTGCCACCAGGGGGTTCTAACCCCTCTTTTCTAGAAGCTCTCTGGATCTCCAGGGCTTCCCTATCCAGTGCCAACTGCTTGGTTCTGAGGGCCACTTTGGCTTCCTCATACTGGAGCAGTTTGCACCTTCTCTCAGAGGAGGTCTCTCTTAAGGAAAAGTATGAGCTCCTCTGCTGGACAAATTCTCTGCCAGAGTGATAAGAGTGGTCAGATTCCCTGGAAGGGGATCTGTGCCTCTCCTCCTCTCTGTCAGTTCTCTTAGGGAGAATTCCTCTGTCCTTTTCAGGCCCCTTGAAGCCTGGCCCTTCAATCACAGAGTCTTGGTCATTCTGATTTTCATCATCTGACCCAGATACTATGACTGACCCACCCACTGATTCAGACCCTTTAGCTCCTAGAGCCAATCTAAGTTCATCTGCTGTCAGCAGATCTATCAGGTGTAGTGTTGAGGGACTCTGTCCTAGCTTCAGGTGTCTTTCAACACACATGGCTCTCAAGTCAGAGAAAGCCATGTCCTTATACTGAGGCTGAGTGGATCCACTGGGTCCACCCTTTAAGGACATTCTAGTGTTGTGCAGTGTTGTACTACCTACACTAGTTTGTGGCCTACTGATCCTAGCTTGAGCTGTGGAAAGGGTGTGCTATCCCTTGGCACACAGCTCTAAGTTCAGTAGAACTTATTGATACTAAGCTTGACTTTATATGTACCTTGAGTACCTATAATGGTTTTCAGTTAGTAATTCAAATAGAGATTTTCTGGTAAAACAATGGCAAGCTGGAATCCCACACGCTGCCCACCAATGTGAGAAGTTGGCCTGGTATATGCTGTTCACTAATTAAAGTGGACACCTTGCACCAGGGCAAATCGACTCTTATGGTAGATAGGTTTAAGACAACCTTTTAAAGAAAGCTATCCTAGTGGTAGCTGTGGAGAGCAGCCTTCAGGCTAAGTCTTGAAGGAATGTAAAGCAGCTTGTTTTACCATATAATCTCTTGAATCACCAAATGAAAAGACACCACACAGGTATATATATCAAATATATATGTATTTATTTCTAAATAACTCTCTACTAATCTCTTTATGAGATTAGAAGACAAACATATGCACAAATCAACGTTTCACAATAAGTTAAGCACAAAATATGGCTGGGGCCCTAGGGGCGTACCAGACCATATACTAAAAAAGGACTTAGCAACAACGACTTGCAGGGAGACAAGGCCTAGGGCCTTCAGAAGTGCTGGGGCCTCACGAAGCCACCCAAGGCAGGTAAGTAAAGGACCCACGGGGGACGCGTGCAGTGTGGATACACAGGCGCGGATCGCCGTTGACTTCAATGGGGCAAGTCGCGGTTGGAAATTAAGAGTTCTAGGATACTTCGGGAGAACCTACAAGCAAGTCACTTACAGGGTAAGTAGTTCTAGGGCCCACACCCACAGGAGCACCGTAGTTCTGGAGTTACCTCACCCAGGGAAGCCGGGTGCATAGGTGTCCTTTGGTGTTGGGTCGCGGCGTCGTTTTCAATGGCGAACAAAGAAGACTTGCTGCTTGCGGGAGCTGAAGAAGTGTCCGGTGGAATCCAAGCCTGGATTCTGAAGAAGGATGACCTGAAAGCAGAGGGGACAGTGTTCAAAGTCACTTGGCAGTGACTCGGGGCAAGGAAGATGGATGCCCACCGTCGTCGGTTGATTCAGGTCGGTTGCAGGTGCCTTGACTCTTCAGCCACGAGGTCCAGGAGGCGTCGACGACAACCAGGAGCTGGATTCTGGGTGTCCCACGAAGTCTGCAGCTTACTGCGGTGTCGGCAACTCGATCGGAGCCAACAAGCCTTGGCAACAGCAAGTCTCGGGGAGATGAAGAAAAGTCGATGGCACAGACCAGCAAGGTCTGAGGGACTCACCCAGTGAGGGTAAGTCAGGGCAGGCCTGGAGCAACCAGGGGAGCCCTTTGGTTTCTTTAAGAAGTCTTCTGAGAACCCACGAGCCAGCTGGCAAGGGATCACGAAGACACCTCGGGCGGAATCACTCAACAGGGGCCTACGGTCACTCGGGATGGTGTAGGCCTCTGATCTTCGGAGGGTTCCTGCTGGAGGTCGGGACCACATGTGGTCCAAAGCACAAGTTTGTAGAACATTGTGAAGGGGTTGCACTTGACAATAGTGCACGGTACCCAGGGGTCGCGGTTCCTCGTTACTCGTGGGGTCCACTTGCCTCAGCTTCGCTGGGGACTCACGATGGCCTTGGAGAAGTCAGGAAATCCACTTCTTGGGCTGCAGGGACTTCGGACTCCGGCGGGAGCGGTGTAGTTTGCGACCGTCGTTGTCGTTTTTGGTGCCTGCCAAGCAGGGGAGTCACTCCTTGACTCCAAGGGAGATTCTTATGTCTTCCAAAGGTAGAGGAACGTCGAAGGGCCAGGATTCTTCTGTAGAGTGTCGTCCAGGGGTTATCTAACTAGAAAGTTCAAGGGTTCCCCTTCTTATACTAAAAAGAGGGGATGGACTAGCTCTATGACCCCACCTATGGGAGGGTCAAGGGAGGGGTGGCTACACCCACTTCCCTTTGTCCAGTTTCGCGCCAGAGCAGGGGCAGGTAGCCCCTGAGCCGGTTTGAACTGGCATATGCACAGAGGAGCCTTCTGCTCCCCCAGTGCAGGACTTCAAAGCACTCTAAGAGTGCACCCACCCAGCCCCAATACACTAAACCCTGTCTGGGAGGTGGTTACACCTCCCTGTGACAGGATGCCTATTGTTGGGCTTCCTCCACTGTGAGTTTCGGTCATCAGCAGGAGGGCAGCCCAGTGTCTGTGACTGGTGGCATCCATTTTGTGATGCCAGGGCTCTTCAGGATTCTACCGCGTTTCCACAGCAGGTACATGTCTTATCCCTCTAGAAGGGTGGAATGCTACCTCCGCCGCCAGGATTGGCGGGGGGTAGTATTCCAAGATGTTTGACACCAAACACGACATGTTTTGATGCAGCCATTCCAAAGTTAGCATTTTACCGCGAGGATATAATGCACTTAAGAGTATATGGTTTAACCGCATCCACAAACAGCACCAGAGAATAGACTCTGAGAGCTGCAGAGGGGCCTGCTCAGGCAGAGGCACCCCCTCACATAGAAGCCAAGCACCCTGCCCTCAGGATTGATAGGGCCTGCCTTAGGGGTGACTGATAGGTTTATATGTGTGTGCAGGAGAGATATAGGAAACCTATATCTCAGTGAGGGGTGCTAGCACCACCTCACCCAGGCTGCAGTAGCAGGCCTGTGGTGTCAGATTTAGTCTGCTTCCCAGGGGTGGCATAATACATGCTGCAGCCCCTGGTAGGCCTGTGAAGTACCTATGCCCTTGGTACCTAAGGTACCATATACTAGGGACTCATAAGGCACCACAGTATCCAATCACTAGTGCACCTAGAGTGCACTCCATGTCGTTTAGAGAGAACAGAGAGGCTGGGGCCCTGATTGGCAGGGACCCAGCCAGACTATAGCCAGAAACCAGTGCTAACATCAGAAAAAAAGTGGGGGCAACATAAGAGGCAGATCCTACTCTCCTACACTCAGTTAAAATGATCTTCATCACAAAACAGTACACCTGCTGTATTTTATGATAGTGTGTGCCCCAACAATGATTTAGTGGTGGCCAGGGATTGCTGCATGGTTAAGGGACTTTAAAAACTCCTGTAACTTTGTGTCTGAAGTAGAGTTTGGTGCGACAGGTCACTCCATCACAAATGTGACGGATATCCTGTCCTCTGTATTACAAGTGCCATTGGCTATAAGGGACTTGTAATACAGTAGATGGGATATCCATCATGTTTGTGACAGTGTAACCCAGTCCGACAAATAATAAATAAGGCCTTTTGTTGGGTACCTGAGTGCCCTGTTCTTATGCTGTAAAGGATTGTGGGGTTCCCATTTTTATAAAGTATTCCCAAGTAATACTTTTTGTGTGGACTGTGGAGCAAGTTGCACCACATTCAACACCCCTCGTGCCATTCTTCAACTCTGAGATAGCACAACTACAAGCTTTAGGTGTCACCTACCAATCACTTAGGTTTTCCCGCCTTCAGTACTTCCTTAAAAAACAATCCCTAAAGTTTCAACCTCTCTTGAGCACTAAATGCAAAGTGGCATCTCATTTTAGACATATCCAGGAATATCCTGCTTCCTCCCCTGAAACGCCAATCAATGCTGGAGGCTCGAGGTTCACTTCTTAGTTGCAAACTTCTCCTTCACTCAGTTTCTGTGCTCCACCCTGTGGAGTTTTCAGCTTCCAGTTTTGAGCATCTCCCACTCTAAAGTTTCCTGTGACATTGGTTACTACAACTGAAGTCCTATGGCCCATGGTCTGTCTCGGTGTTGTGATGTTTTGTTCAAAGGGGTAGTTTGTTGTATAGATAGATTCCTTTACCTTTTTTTCGAATGTCATGCTACATTAAAAAAGGCTATACATTATGTCAATTTGTGAGACTTCTGTGTATAATGCAGTATAATCATGTGATGATTTTTCTTGTTGTTGCCAGTTTCCTACTTTAGGCCATTTTTGTCAAAGGACGTCTGTCTCAGAACCCCTCTTGGAGAAGATGAAAGACAACCTGGAAGACAAATCAAGGTTTACGTTGATGAACTTTGCGAAGGTTCCTATGAGGGCTGTAAATGAGTCACAGAGGAAGACTCCATCTAAAGACGTTGACCTACAAGTAAAAACTATCATGAGTAAAATAGATCAACGGATACCCAAAGTAAGCTTCACCCACCTGGATAACACAACGTGTGTGGCAAAGAGCAAGGTGTCCATCATAAACCCCAGAGATAGGTACTGCATTGGGGAAAATGTGACCATTCAGATTGACGTGTTCGATTACTTGGGCAACAAGAAGAAATATGGAGGTGACTTCCTACGAGCGAGAATCTACTCACCAGATCTCAAGGCAGGAGCTTCTGGGAAGATTGTGGACTTCCACAATGGAACATATCATGTGCAGTTTATCTTATTCTGGGAAGGAAAAGTGAAAGTGTCCCTATTTCTGATCCACTCTAGTGAAGCTGTGGCAGCTCTATGGAGGGGACGCAATACTGGTTATAACTACATAGGACATAAGGTGAAATATACAAATGCAACGCATGAGGTTGAAGCCATCTGCTCGTATGACCTAGACGCTGAAAAGGAAGTATGCAATTTGATGGAGAATTTGGATGAGTATCCGTTCTACTGCATCAGACCTGCGCACATGTTCTGCAGCTCAATAACTAAAATGACCAGCTATTACACAGGGCTCTCATACTTCACTGAGCTGGAGCGGCCACTCTTTGACAAGTAAGTGCCTCATCTTAGGCAATAGATGTTCACGGTGTCCATTTTATAGCTCTGTTGGCAACGGCTTCTGTGTATTTGTGCACCATGTTTCCAAGTTTATGACTCTGGGGGTGCTAGAAATGAAAGAAAGATGGATGCTTAGTAAGAAGCTGCTGCTCTGGCCAGGTTGGTAATGAAAAGAGGGGAGTTAAGGTCTTAGTCTATCAGCAGGGCAGAGACAGTTGCCCATCATTACAAATAGATCACATATTCATGCAGTACATTTACTCTAAAAGGGGCAGAAAGCTGAGGAGGCATGAAGTACATATGTGTCCTTCAGATTCCACTCAGATCTCAAGATGATCTTGAATGCACTGGACTATGTTACCTGATGAAATGGACAAGTCACTTATACAACACACACCAATGACTAAATCGTATACATGTGTGTATGTTCGTGATTTATATATCATACAAATATTGACAAAGTAACAGATCATTCTACAAGAGAAGGCTTCCAGTAGGGTTCAAGAGGGGCAGGGGCTGTTTGAAAGGTACCCTGGGGGGAGGGAATGTGTAGAAATTAAGAGTGACAAAAGAGAGTGTAATGGAGAGGAGCAGATAGATTTTATGTATTATTATTTCAACTTTTATACAGTGCAGGCTAGATCCAGTGGGTGTCAATGCAATTTACATAAGAACTATTACAATACAAAAGAACTTTAGCTCGTTGCACTGCAGTTTTCTGCAGACATGTTTCAAGATGCAAATTGCAAGCAAACACAATCCTTTTCTTTCAGATAAATTTGTAAAGTGATTTCCATGTAGTCTTCAAATCCTTGCCCTGACTTGAGTTACTGAATGTACATATAGGAGCTGAAGCCACCACAAGAAGCTGGGTCCCAAGCGCATTTTTCAAAGGAATGAAAACATAGACCTCCATTCTGTTGAGTGAAAAGCTTCCTCTGCCTTCATGGTGGCACTGTCCCCTGGCAGGAGCATTCCATGTTTGTGTAGAGGCAGTGTATTTTATGCCTTGTGGCCCTTCCTGGCATAAAGCCTGCATGGGTCTGGAAGAACTAATGTGGTTATGCAGGTGTATTATTTGCCTGTCAATATCTTAGCCAGAATTGTCTTCTTCTGTATATTCAATAATGATAGAAGTCTGTAGAAAGAATGATCTTCCTGGGCTTACCTGGCTTTAGCATTACACTTTTTCTTGCTACCCTTAGATCGATGGAAGTTGAAAGTTGTCCCATCTCTTTATCCTCATTGTACAGCGCCAGGAGATGTTCAGAAATACCACTAAATGAGTCTGTGGACAAGCCATTTGACCTGGGGCTTTTCCTGTATGGAGGGGGGATATGGCCCCGGCGAGCTCATGAGGGCTAATCTCTTGTTCTAAATCTGCCTTTCTTCAGGGTCTGATACTGATACTAGTAATGAAGCCATCGAAAGCCTCTGCATCGTATTGTGTCTTAGAATTATATAGATCCTCAAAATACTGTGAGAAACTGGATGCTGTTCAGTATTTGACTCTTGGGGGTTGATTACGATGGCGGATGGACTCCAGTCCGTCTGCCGTCGTCTCGGGGAGTGGGGCCGCACACCTACAAAGCGGCAGTCCCACAGGGGGTATTAGGATGCGACCGCCACCATGGCGGGTGCACTTGCCATACTTAGCATTGCGGCAGGTGCTGCTGGCTGCAGCACCCACTGCAATGTACAAAGGCATTGTTTACATTTCCCTGCACTACGGGGCAGGCACCATGCAGTGCCTGCCACATGGTGCAGGGTAATGTAGGGGGGCGCCATAGGTGACCCCCAAAACAAAAGTGGCCTGGATGAAAGGGGGCCCACTACAGGCCCCCAATGTCCATCCCGCCAGCCTTTCCTTGGCGAGTGAAGCACCATGGAATGGCTGGCGGGATGGACCATCGTAATCCCTATGGCGGTGCCTGGTAGGCAACGCCACCATTTCAGGTATTGGGAGCCCTCCGCAGCACCGGCAAGCTCAAGGAGCCCTTCGGAGGCATGGCGGTCAGAGTTTCCGGGTGGGCGGGAAATGGCCTCACGATGGTGGTGAACCCGCCATCGACAGCCTGTTGGTGGCGGGTTCTCCACCATGGTAATCAGCCCCTTAATTCCTTACCAGATATCTTTGAGTCACATAGTATTGATGTATTCCAGTAAAATATATGTATTGTGATGTATTCTGCTTGTATTGGTCGAGTATCTATTTCAGTTTGATCTATAATTAAGTTAAACTCTTCCAATTAGCAATAGTTCCTATGGGAGGCACATTTATGCCTCCAACAATAAGTGTTGCAGTGTTGGCCATGTACACAGAGATTATAGTTATTTATTTGCCTTTTCCTTCTCCTAACACTGCCATGACACAGCCCTCCAGATCTGTCCAGGAACTCTACAAGAATGATGGGTTGATTGTTTAACTAATGCTGCTGCCCTTGGGGTGCTTGAGCCAAAGCCAGCATGGGCTCATAGCTTCTATTTACCTCTAGACGGTAATCAGAAATTGGTTCCAATGAGGTGTGTTTCCTATAGGAGCATGAACTCAGGATTCTGTCTCTGAAGAGTTTGGTAAATTGCTTCCCTTTTAAGTTCATTGCTCTTGCCTTTGACGTCCCATGTCAGAAAGCTAAGGTTATACTAATGCTGTGTTTCCTAGGCTGTGTTGTGGGTTTTTTTGTGCTGCGTTACGTTAATTGTTTTTTATGCACAACTGTTACCTATACAGATGTCCTGGCACTAAGTAAAACCAATACAAAAAAATAAAGTGACAGAGAAAAAGCCAAGTTATTGAGTACATAGCCATATTTTAAAAGCCTTTCTGAAAGCTAACAGATTCTGTGTTGCACACAAGGATGGCGGAAGGGTGTTTTATAGTTGGGCAGAGAAATGGCTACATGTCTGCCCTCCCAATTAGGATAGGTGGACATATAGCCATTTTTTTACTGTCCGTCATCACCAGGCAAACCCTGGCGGTGAGGGACAGAAAAATGGTAATAATGCTCCCCTAGAAAGATGACTCCCATGACGATGGGAGCATAACATTTTTTATCTTCAAAAAGAAAATCCGTTTTGGGATTTTCTATTTTGAAAATTAAATAGAAATCTGTTTGCTGTAGGGCTGCGTCAGCATGACTCACCCTGCACCAAACAGCAAAATTCATTGTCATGAACAGTCCTGACGGTGGTTCCTGCCACAATTAACTCAGGCCCACAGTGATTCAAACAAGATCCTCTTGGGCATAGGTCTCGAATGCAGCTCATCCAAAGCAGCCGCAGCAGAGGAATGTCAGGACCATTGCAGCACTAATCTGGCTGCAGCGATTTGAATTTTCTGCTGGCTGATGCAAAAGGCCAACCATAAAACCCAGAAATTAAGACTTACAATAGTCCAATTGACGAAAAATGGGCGATTAGACCACAAGAGATGAGCGTAACCAGGAAGAAGTGGCAAAATGTTCTGCAGGGCCCCCATCAAAGAAAAAGAGGTGGCAGATAGCTGATTAACATGATTAGACAAAGATGATTAATCATTAAGCATGGGCAGTGAACTCCGCTCCGTTCGTGGAGTTTGCGGAGTTTTCCACACTCCACGGAGCACGTGGAGTTCCAACGCTAAACTGAGTTTTTTCCTCGCTTGCGCTTGCCAAATTTAAGTTGGTGAGTGTAAGTGAGGAAAATCCAATGCTAGACCACCTCCCAGTGAGGTCTCTCAAAGTGGGCGGTCACAGATGGTCGCTTCCGCTCTTGTTGAAAAACCATTCATTCGCGTTGAGGAAGCTGCAGCCCGAGTAGAAAATCTACTAAAGTGCCAGAAAGAAGCAATACCCTCTTGCACTGCTCTTGGTTCCATTTGCTCTGATTTTCCAGTGCGGGAAAAACACCCGGCGCTAAAAGCAGTGCGAATGGTACAACCTAACGCACTCTGCCGTTTGCAGAACTCCGAGTAGCACAGCGGAGATTTTGGGTCACTTCGTGGAACGCCTCCCAGGGCTATTAATTATTCATGTAAAAGCCAAGATTGCTGATTGAGCTGGACAAGGACTAGAGTCCCAGATAGTCAACCAAAAGTCAGAAGGTAAGACCTGTGAGCAGCTAATACATCACAGTACACTTGGAGGGGACTATTTACAAAGGTAACTTACAGCTGTGACAGTGGCGGCTGGTGACATTTGAAAGTTGTGAGGCGTAAAATTATTGGTGTACTGCACTATGGCGAGCAAGCGTAGCGAGCAAGCCCGAACAACTTAAATTAATTTTGAAAAAAAGAGTGGACAAAAGGTGCATTTTCAAGCAAACTTGAGGAAGCAGGAGGAAGGTTAATAAAGCAATACGATTGAATTATTTATCATTTAAGAAATTGCCAATTTTTATGAGTTATAGAGGACAATCTTTGCGTATGCGGATGGGGCAGGGCCTGCTCATTGTGCCTGTGCGTGACTGCGGCATGTGTGGTTTGTGTGAAAGAGTCACTTCGAGGATTGCTTGCTAAGGGGCTAAACGGCTACCCTGTTAGCTACTTTTTGGAATGCTAGGCGGCTTCTCTTGTTTTGAAAGCTAGCGAAGTTTTGTGGCAAAGAAAGGAGGACAAAGAGGCATTGTTACCACCAATCACAACGGAACACAAAGCTATTGAGTAATTAATTGCCCCTCCTTACAGCCCCCCACCAATCCACCACCCTCCCTTCTGCCCATACCAAGGATTTGGTAAAGACCAACTGGCAGTGGGAGACATTTTTTATTTTTTGGCAACATGAAAAACAATAGGTGCTCCCATACATCCTGCACTTTCACACATCTCCTGTAATTTCACATATCCAGCTAATAGATATTTTATTATTAAGAGTGTCCAGGCACAGACTCAGAGGCATTAACAGAAAGATTCACAGGCTGAACAAGTCACAGAATCAGGGCCAACTGGGTTTATCACTCACAAATTAGACATACAACAATGTCAAATCCACCAGTACAATGACTGTTGTACATACATGCCAACATTTTAGGACAGGGACGTGGGAGATTTAAAATAAAAAATCGGGAGAGTGAAAATTCCCCATTGACTTCTATTGTAGAAATTGCAATTTCAGGCGGGAGACAGCTAAAATAAAGCCATTTTTGGCTTGAAAAATCGGTAGTCTCCCGCCTGAATCGGGGCTATTGGCATGTATGCTGTTGTAGTAAACATGCGACTTAGGGTGCGATAAAGGGAGTTTAAGGGGAGTTACGGATCCTTGCACTAGGCGCTCTCTTGCGCACACGCAGGCAAAGATCGAGAAATGAAGTGTGAGGGGTGTGTTCCTCATACAAAGGCCTGCGCTAGGCACCCTTCTGCTCACACGCAGGCAGGGATTGAGAGACTCACAGATGAAGTGTGAGGGGTGTGTTCCTCATACAAAGGCCTGCGCTAGGCACCCTTCTGCTCACACGCAGGCAGGGATTGAGAGACTCACAGATGAAGTGTGAGGGGTGTGTTCCTCATACAAAGGCCTGCGCTAGGCACCCTTCTGCTCACACGCAGGCAGGGATTGAGAGACTCACAGATGAAGTGTGAGGGGTGTGTTCCTCATACAAAGGCCTGCGCTAGGCACCCTTCTGCTCACACGCAGGCAGGGATTGAGAGACTCACAGATGAAGTGTGAGGGGTGTGTTCCTCATACAAAGGCCTGCGCTAGGCACCCTTCTGCTCACACGCAGGCAGGGATTGAGAGACTCACAGATGAAGTGTGAGGGGTGTGTTCATCTGAGGGGTGTGTTCCTCATACAAAGGCCTGCGCTAGGCACCCTTCTGCTCACACGCAGGCAGGGATTGAGAGACTCACAGATGAAGTGTGAGGGGTGTGTTCCTCATACAAAGGCCTGCGCTAGGCACCCTTCTGCTCACACGCAGGCAGGGATTGAGAGACTCACAGATGAAGTGTGAGGGGTGTGTTCCTCATACAAAGGCCTGCGCTAGGCACCCTTCTGCTCACACGCAGGCAGAGATTGAGAGACTCACAGATGAAGTGTGAGGGGTGTGTTCTTCATACAAAGGCCTGCGCTAGGCACCCTTCTGCTCACACGCAGGCAGGGATTGAGAGACTCACAGATGAAGTGTGAGGGGTGTGTTCCTCATACAAAGGCCTGCGCTAGGCACCCTTCTGCTCACACGCAGGCAGGGATTGAGAGACTCACAGATGAAGTGTGAGGGGTGTGTTCTTCATACTATGGCCTGCGCTAGGCACCCTTCTGCTCACACGCAGGCAGGGATTTCAAACCTTTAACACGTGTTTTAGTGTGTTTTTTCAATATCATATTTAATAGTCACACCATTTTTGGCTATAAGTATAGTAGTGTACAATGTGATGCCCTACGCAGCACAGTAGCCACTGCCTTTGATTAATACTCCAGAGTCCTGCCTTGTGTGCCAGGGGCCAGCCTGGGCACGATACACGCTATATTTACACGTACGCCTCTTTGAATGACACGTTTAAACACAACTGAAACGCTAGTATGCACTAAATACATCAGCTGAGCCTCACGTGAGAGGTATGGAAAAGAGCTCTCTACTCCCGAACAAAACTGACGTGGTGTCCCATCTTTCTGGAGACATTAAATGACAGGCTTGAGGGAGGCACTCCTACGTGAACCCATGCTCATCTCGTGCAGAGTACCTGGTCCCGCAAGTGACGTTCCAGAGAACATACATAATCCACAGACTGTCAGGGGTGGATCGGGGGCTAAAGGAATCCTATATTCTGCTCCGTGCTGCGTCTACTGAGGCGCATCCGGGGAAGAGAGAAGCGCCCCTGGTAGTCTGTCTCCTCCGACGCACATATAAGGAAGGAGACGCAGATTCCTGTCTTCTGTACATAAACTATAGAAGCGAGGACCGCCGAGGAAGTGGCGCACGATGGTTAATCTGTTAGCACTGTTCATGAATATCAAACAACTGATGAAAATGTAAACGCAGGTCTCCCTCCGAAGGCTCCCGTTCAGGGCCGGTTCTAGGATTCTGGGGGCCATGGGCAGAGAGGGAATTTGTGAGGCCCCTCTAATTTGCATAGACGTGCCACATTCAGGGCTGCCTGCATCTCAATAGATGCCCCTGCTCCTGAAGCTGCAGCCCCTCCCTCTCCTTAAGTGCCTCTTAACAGCTGGGCTGGAGGTGTGAGGGTAGCTTATCTGCAGAGACTGCCAGGGAGCTAAACAGAGGGACAAGAGCCATCGCGCTGGGCCTCTGCGTGGGTAGGGGGTGGAGACCTAATTGCTGGACAAACCTGAGGAATGTGTTTTCCTGCAACTGGGACTGCCCCCACCCCTCACAGGTTCGCTTTCCTACACCAAAGCAAAGAGGCCAGGGTAGGTGGGCCCCCTAAGGTGACGGCGGCGCACTTGCAAGGTCGCATCTTTGATGCCATAACATGGCTGTGTCTCATTGGTGCGGGGACCCAAGTTTGGAGGGCTGAATACCGGGCCCTGGGCAGCTGCCCACACTGCCCATGCCTAGCGCCGGCCCTGCTCCCGTTGAGTTACTTTCTGGGTCTTTGTGTATTTCTCTTCTTTTGCTAGGGTTGCGACGAGAGGGAGCCGCCAGCTTGGCCTCAGCTGCACATCATGCTGTGATAGCGCCCGGAAGTCTCACCAAAGCTGCGTGTGTGCGCCACTGCTCTGTCAGACAGGCCCTGGGGCAGCATGGTACAGCCTGGTATAGGGCACGGGTGCCAAGTGTGGCTTGGCGGGGCCAGAAACACCCTTTCGTTCTGTGTATCATGGTTTATCGAAGTATGCCCAGCAGTGTGGTGCGCAAAACAACAACATGGTAGCCCAGCTGTGGCATGTTCCATGGTTCATCGAGGTATACCGGTAGAAATTCATTTTTTGAAAAGTGCAATCGCAAAACATGGTTTTCCTAAGAGAAAGAGCAATTCATGTCCAATAATTTAATCTTGACATCCGCTTGTGAAGAATGTGGAATAATTTGACGTGGTTAATTTCTGACCTTGTTCGCCCCTTTCTTCTGCCAATCATATTCATGCGATTTGAACCCCGCAGCTTTGGGGAAGGCCACACTGCGCTAGAAAAACATCGTGTTGTTTTTTTAAATTAGAGTTTGCGTTTTAGAGGGCACCTTGAACGTATATGCCAATTGGGTTTCAACGCGTGAGAGTGGTTGTTTAAGGAATGTTTCATGTCATGCCTGCAACAGTGAAAATCAGAGAACGATAGAGGAGGAGAGTGAGTGAGTGGTGGGGGTCAAGGGTGATGTCAAATAAGAAAGGAGCAATGATAGAACAGGAAGTAGGCGAGGTAGAGAAAGAGAGACAGAAAGGTGGAATGGGGTGATTTAGGCTGGATAGAGAGTGACAAAATAAGTAGCAGCGGTAGGCTGAGCAAGGCTAAAAACAAGAGACACAGAGGAGAAAAAGAGAGAAATTACTTTAACAGGAGACTCTTGGAAGGTGGGTCCCTGGGCCATCGCCACTTGTGCCTTTGGCTTACAATGACTCTGCACTTAGTAACCTGTTTCTAAGGGCCGTACCCTCAGGTGTTACCGTTAACCAATGCAATGAAATCTGGAGCATGAAAGGCTGAGTTTACCACCATGATTTGAGCTTGTGACATGCACGCCCCACCAGACCTCACTGAGACATCCTTTCCATGGTTTGATGTCACTCATGTTCCTCGTAATAATTGTTTTCTCTAACTTTCTAGATCTCGTATCCGAGCAGTGATCCCTCATGGTTTACAAGACCTCATTGTTCTTAAGTGTTCAAGTGAGTCTTCTTTCTAAAAACTTGTTTAGTAGCTGTAAATATTTGATAAATGTATCTCATCAGTGATGTGAGGGAGGAATGTGATACTAAAAGAGAGAGCACTGATGTGAATGAGATACATGACTGAATACTTGTATTGTGCATTCGAGTAAATGTAATGAGTAATTTAGTCAGTTTAAAATTGAATTACATTTTCTCCGGTGGTTTATGGCATGTCTGAATATGTGCTGCTGACATTGGTAAAGAGAAGGCAACTGCTAAGGCTCTAATACAGGACTGCAGTACCTACACAGCTCACACCTTGGCCAGGGATTAACCCCATTACTCCAGCATCACGGATACTGCTTCGATGAGTTGTAGATATCTTCGGGGAGATCTGCACTAGTTGCACAGCTCATCTGGGCTCCATGGATGTTCTTCACTACTGAACCAGTCATATAGTTCCTGTGAGTGTCCAGCACCTTTGGGTTCCAGAAGTCTAAGCAAGCGTTCACTAGCTGCACAGCTCAAATAGTCTCCATGGATGGACCTCAGTACTGCCCCTGACATAGTGTTCCTGTGTGTGTCCGAGATCAATTCCAAGTCTATATCAACTGCACAGCTACTGTGAGTGTCAGATCTAACCCAGGGCTGCACTTTACACACAGCTCATATGGGAAAATGTAAAAACCATCTGACAGGCAACTCTGCTGAAGATGTGGGTCCATCAGGCTACTCTTATCTCCCTGCTAGGACCTTGTCGCACAGGAAGCAAACTTTGGAAAAGCCTCATTCAATGTGTTTAATTGTTTTTAAATCATGAGATTGAAGTAGAACCTTAACAGAACATATTTAATGACTTTTCTCAATCGGATGCAGTTCAAGATGGAATGGCTTGCCAGAGCTAGAATGGTAGCTAAGTCCTTCCAAATTAAAAGTCAGAGTTCTTCCTCAGCTGTTCTGTCCAACAATTGCTTGGTGGAAATGTCCTGTCTTAGGTTGGTTGAGAAGCTTTATTATCGCTCATCAGAAACATGATGAATGTTTACTAAAATATGGGACCCATATATCAAGACCTCTGACATGCCTCCTGTCCCTTTGTTTTCATTAACCCTGGGCAAAGCACTACGCTACGCTCGCGTAGTTTGCGAAGTTTGCGCTACTTCGCACAACGCGAATTGCACGTAGCACAGTGCAAACACGCGTAGCGTAGCGTAGCGTAGCGTAGTGCAGCGGTCATTTTTTGCTTGCTCGCGGTCCTCAACGTCAAGTTGGCGACCGCGAGCAAGCAAAATGACATCCCCTTTGGTATCGCTTTCCTATAATCCGGCCAGTTTACCTGTGTCCACGTAGACAGTGTGGGGGTTATTTTTTTCAGCCCAAGATATCGTATCAAGTGTGTTGCCCATTGGAAGGGGGTAAGGAATTGCAGTTCCGGGATGTCTTCACTGGGAATTGTCAGATTCAGTGCCCATGACTTAGCAAGGTTAATTTTCAGTCCCGAGGCAGCTTCGAAGGATTTTAGAATTGTTATCAGAGCCAAAAATGAGGTTTTGGGTTCCGACACAGTGAGTAGGAGATAATCTTCAAATAATGCTATCTTATGTTTGTTGCCCCCAAAAGGGATGTCCCTAATATCTCCTGATGTTGAATGGCTATTGCTAGTGAATCGACAGCAAGAGAAAAAAGCAAGGGGGAGAATGGACAGCCCTGTCTGGTGCCTCTGTGAATGTGTATTGTTTGCGTGAGCTGACCATTTACCCTAACCTGTGCTTGGGGGGAAGCACACAATGCCATAATTCAATAGATCATTATAGGTCCCAGCCCAATTTTCTGAAGGACTCCCCGTAAAAAGTCCCAATCCACCCAGTCGAATTCCTTTACAGCATCGAGAGATAGCAGGCAGGCGGAGATACCCTAACAATGGGCTTTTTCTACTAAATGGGCTAGCCGACACACGTTGTCTGCCCCTTGAGGTTGGCGAATTAACCCGACCTGATCCGGGTCAATCAAGCCGGGCAGATACGGCTCCAGACGATTGGCCAGGAATTTTGTGTAGATTTTAGCGTTCGTGTTAAGGAGCGCAATTGCGGTAGGATGAGCATAAAGTGTGGTCCATACCAGGTTTGTGGTTGAGTGCTATTTCTGCCATCGCCATTGTAGGTGTTGGGGCAATACTGTCTGCGAAAGAGTTAAAAAGTCATAGTAATTGGTCCTGTATTTGCAGGAGGAACATGCGGTAGAAGTGAACCGGAAGACTATCTGGACCCGGGGTTTTGCCACCTGGCAGATCTTTCAGAGCCTGTTGAAGCTCAGCTAATGTGATTGGTGCCTTGAGGAGTTGTGAGTGCTTTTTATCAAGGGGGTTCCATGGGCAGTTGGAGAGCAGAGAGTGTATACCACCCAGGGGCGAGGGGCCTCTATCGTATGGAGCAGTGTAAAAGCTGTGGAAGGCTTTAAGTTTGTCCTTCTCCATTATGGCCCAGGTGTCTTCTGTAGTTTTGACTTTTGCGATATGTGCCCTTGCCTCCTTGCCTCCTTCCACCTCAACCTGCATGCAAGAACGAACCCCACCTTGTCCCGCATCGTAATACCTCTGTTTCAGCACCAGCAATGTTCGCTCTGCCCTGTTTGTCCTGTGTGCTCTCAGTTGGCCCAAAGTACAGCGAGGCGTCGTTTATGGGCTTTAGAGGGTGCCGAATGGTCCAGTTTCTCCAGAGCTTCAATGTCGCTGGCCAAACTGGCCTCTACTAATCGAGTTTCTCGACTGCGTGCTATCGCAATTGATGTAATGAAACCCATGTTAGTTGCCTTGAAAGCGTCCCACAGGGCAGAGCGGGGGATTTCAGGGAGGTCGTTGGATGTGAAGTATGCCGAGATCCTGTCTGTAACTCTGCCACGTCTGCAGGGTCGTGCAGGATATGGGGGGATAATCGCCACCGAGGGTTGGGTAGGGCCATGTTTGTGTGTCTTCGCAGTAGTAGCTCCAGGTGGGCATGAAGTGTTAGGTATGTATAGTGGTGGCCATCTTAGATTGTGCATATGGAAAAATTCAATCTAACTAGAATGTAAAATAAACGAATGGTGCAAGGAAAAAGCACTGCTACACCAAAATATGAAGAACCAAAATATGAAGAAGCCAAAGTCGACTATGATGAAATGTGTCCTGTTCTTGAAAACAGTTTGCTAAACGAAATACTAGGTTGGGCCATATTGGAACAGGATCTGGTGAAAGTAACAGGCAGAAATTATATTAAAAGTACAGAGTACGAACGGGTAAAATTCTCGGTACTTTTAACATAAATTTATCCATATGCACAATTTAAGATGGCAACCACTATACATACCTTACACTTTCGTATAGGGCGTTTTCGCGGCTTCACTTTATACACGCGGGATTTTCTTGGTTTTTTCAACTACCACTCACCTACGTACTGATGCTCGAACGCTGTCACTGAGCTCGACTCGCTCGCTAAGGTAAGATGCCGGTAGGGGGGTCTTCACTCTCTATACGCATGGTATTTTTTTGACATATTAATTGCCATACTTTAGAGACACACAGTTAAATTTTCATGTTGTTCATTTTCCTAGATACATTGGGGCAGATTTACAAGCCCCTTGCGTCATCTTTACGACACCTTTGTGTCACTTCTGTGGCGCAGTGGCATCGTAAACCATGCGCCACTATGCGACAGATTTACAACGTGATGCATCTAGTGAGATGCGTCACGTTGTAAAGCCCTGCGCTACATTATACCTGCGTCAGGTATAATGTATGCAGGGTGGGCATTCCGTCACAAGGAAGCCCCGTAAAAGTGATGCAATTTATCCAGGAACAAATACTCTTACCTAAATCCAAGGCCGATGAGGTAGAACAGTGGGACATTACAGTGGGAGAACAGAAGAAGGAGGCAAAAGGTAGTTGGACAGTTTAATGTGTGTGGCAAGGTGCAGTGTCTGTTTTCTCTGTGTCGTCACCCAATACATTGAGCAGCTGTGGTGGTGGGCACTACGGGAGCCAGGACAAATAGCATTGGGGGACAGGCATCATCTGGCCTCTCTAGAGACACCAGTGAAGACTCTGGCGTAAACAAATGCAACCTTTGAGGCTAGGGGTTCTGGGAGAGTATGAGGAAGAAGTGCAATAAGGTCTGTACAGGATTGATGAAGAGCATAGTGATAGATAAGAATGCACTGGAAGCGCTAATCAAGGGACCCAGAGAGAAAGTATGAAGGAAAGAAATCACGAGGGGCTATAAGGACAAGGTCAGCTGGAAAGCTGTTAAGGAAGAGAGGGTGGGGTATAAAAGAGGATAAGAGAAAAGAGAGGTACGGATTGGAGAGGGTGAGAAAATGGATGAAGGAAATGCAAAGCAGATAGCAGAAAAAGAGCAGAAAAAGGGAGAGAAATACTGCACAGGAGATCGGAAAAGCATAGTGGAATGATTTCGACGGGATGGGAGAAAAAAAGTTGGAGATAAAAGTAACAGAATAGGAAGAAAAAGGCTGGGATGAGAATGCAGAAAAGATAGGATGCTCAGAAATAATAGAAAGGAAGAGACAGAAAGCAAGAGGGAGGAAGGAGGTGTGAAAGAGAAGGAGCAGTGGATGCACTTTTGGCAAAACTGAACGATGAGTCGGCCCGATGTATATCATGACAGGAGTCTGCATCAGGAAACCCACCTAAAATAGGGCAAACTTTCCAGGCATGCTGATGGCAGGGACCCTGTAGTGGATAGACCACCACCTATGATAGACTGCCAGCAAACTAAGCCCAACTAATAACCCCACCCTCCAGGGTTACTTATAACGGCTGTATTGGTAACAGTGGCGTAACAAAAGCCCAACAGCCCCTGCAGTATGGCGGGTCGCTAGCCTGAGAGCTCTTGACCGGCGCGGAGAATAGGGGGGCCCCCTACATGTACTTTGCAGGGGGGCCCCCTCAAGTTTCGTTACGCCAGCTACTGGGTTGGTCCTCGTGTTTGATCGTCTGCCTCTTTCACACACCAGTGTCTCTCCTGGCACGGTAACCCATTTGTTAGACTGTTTTCAAGACAGCCACGTTGCACCTCACAATAGCCCAAACCAGACAGAAGCGAAAGGGATAGTGGGACGGCAGACACAAAAGCTCAACACATTATGGCCACTCTAAGCGAAGCACAAAGGCAAGGGAGCCATTGATGTGTAAATCGAACAACAGAGGAGGGGGCTGATGGGGGTATTGAATATTTTTTGTCACGAGGCAGCGGCTAAAGCCAAGCTCTAATTCAATTAAACTCCAATTTATTTGCTCAGGCATAAACAACAGGCTGGAAAAAAACCTTAAGGTTTGCTCAACTGTTCTGAGGTACCACCTTTCGTCACCCTTGTATAAATCCGCCATCTGTGCCCACGTGCGCCAACTCGCAGCAAACACCGAGGGCCTAGCAGGCAGAGAAGCCAAAAACGCAGTAGGCACACACAAGCTCCACAGGCTGCCCCAGGTCGACGAAGCAGCCAAAGGGGAGGGGGCAACATCCTTTGCTCATTGCTCAGGTGATATAGCCCGGTGTGTCCTCTCAGCCTCGATAATTTCCCAGAATAATTAGAGTTAATATGGGTTAATTAATATGCAAATCTCTCAGCAGATGTTCTGCAGCAGGCCCTGTGTGAGAAAACAGCCTTTGCTTTCTCCCACGTGATTGTGGCTGTCAGTTATTGGGTATAATTACTGTAACTAACCGAATACACACAAAACCTTTGGAATATAAAGTTGTTACAGTTCTGGTTTTGCACAAGCTGCTACTTCCCTGCAATAAAAGCGAACAATTTCTTTTATAAAATAAAGGCCTTTCTGATCCATTTTTGGATGTAAAAAGAAGGAATGAATGGAGTGAATGGCTGATCTTGTTTCTATGCATAATTAGGTCAGTATTATATGAACATTCCAATGAGCACTTGGACAAATGTACTTATAAAATCATAGCGCCAACCACCTGCAATCACATCACACTGTTCGACTCAAAGTGGTGTGCTGAGCGGCTAGAACTTTGCCTGCTGAGTGGATCCATCCAGCCTTTCACTTTACAAGCATGCTTCAAATGCAAAACGCTCCCCAAACTTTTATTAGGAAATTATTGGTCTCCAACAAAGGCGATTGATTCATGAAACACATGATATGCAAAGCGTGCACTGGTGTGATGACATGCACAAGTGCTGCTCAAACAAACGTCGTCATCCTGCTCGAGCAGTTGCTCTGTCACTGGCTGTAAATACAACACTGCAGCTGGAAATGTACTCACGTTTGGCGATGGGCACACAAGTACACGTAACAATGAAGGGCCAAGGCTGAACACCGACAGCCCTATCAGCAGCAGGCCTGCACCGAGGCTGTCAGTCTCTTCTCCTGAATGATTTCTGCACAACTCCAGCTTACTGACAGAGACGCCATGGACTGCTCTCCCCTCCCTGTCACTCCCTGGTACTGGCATTTGCTGACACTGACAGAGACGCCATGGCCTGCTCTCCCCTCCCTGTCACTCCCTGGTACTGGCATTTGCTGACACTGACAGAGACGCCATGGACTGCTCTCCCCTCCCCGTCACTCCCTGGGACTGGCATTTGCTGACACTGACAGAGACGCCATGGCCTGCTCTCCCCTCCCTGTCACTCCCTGGTACTGGCATTTGCTGACACTGACAGAGACGCCATGGACTGCTCTCCCCTCCCTGTCACTCCCTGGTACTGGCATTTGCTGACACTGGCAGTGCTTGGCAGCGTGAATGCTGGCTGGGGGAAAAGACAGGCTGACTCTCACAGCACATGCTCTGTGCACTTTTTAGGTCGAGCCTCGAGTAGCGCGCAAGCGCTGCTTAGAGGCGAAGACTTATTGTAAGTGAGTTTTCAAAGCAGTCCAAGAAACGCTCGTGCGTCGTGGCTGGCCTTTTTGAGATGGGTACGCGCGGCAAACATGTGTTTCCAATTATCGTGCCCAGACGCGGGCGCGATAAGTGGAAACACATGTCTGCCGCGCGTACTCATCCAAAGGCCAGCCACGACGCACTGAGCGTTTTGGGACTGCTTTGCAGGCTGCCGCGCTCGCTCGCCCCGCTCCTCCGTGCTTGTTTGTTCTGGCGTTGAGACCTTGTTTACTAAAGCTATTACATTTTTTTTTCTTCCACCCACTACAGCTTGTAGCATGGGCACTTGGACAACCCACTTTATTCATTGGCTATTTTCAGTGAATGACTGCATTTGAGGCTGGTGTCCGGAATCTACTCCTCTCTCGCGGAGAGGGTTACGCCTGAAGTATACAAGAGCCGTGCCGAACGGCTTGTTGACTCGCATTGCTAATCTTTTTGCTATTGAAGTGAGACAGCGTGCTGCTCTGCCCTTCGGGTCCGAGCCCGTGGATCGCTTGATGGCGAGCCCAGGCTGTGCCTCTAAATGACTGAATATTTTTGACAGCTTGTCGCATGTCGAATATTTTACTCGACCCGCGACTTGGCACTGGGGCAGAGGGCTTGCCTTTAAAGTCCGTATCCTTCCCATAGTGCTCTCTCCCATTTCCCGAGGTATTGGGCTCGCCCTTTCGTATAAAGGCAGCACCTTGGACTGATGCGGCTCGGCATTGGCCTGGCACACTGTCGGCTCACGTGGCACGGCTCGAGTGCTTTCAGGGAGGTGTCCAGCTCTGCAGAGGGGAGGGAGCTCCGCAGACGTCAAAACAAGCCTCGGTACTTTGAGCTGAGAGCGTGCCAGAATGTATTCTCGGCTCTGAAAGTGTTTACCAGAAGTGCAGGCCAGCCTGGTACTGCCATGCAGTGGGCGCAGAACTTCATTGCCCTTCTCCTTGTAAACACGGAGTGCTGCCCTAAAGCTGCCCGTATGAATGCAGTTCAGGGTGCCGCACGTCACCACTGCACCCCTTTCCTGACAGTGGTTTCCCCTCCAACTCTTTTGCTACAAGGTAAAGCGCTGGATTGCACAACACCGTTCTACTCTGTACTGCTGCTTGCCTGTGGATCTGTCAGTGCTACTTTATTTCATTCTCTGCGTATCAGTTAACACGCTATACTACCCCTGGCCGCTTCTGTTTACAGGCCAGTCCTGCTATACTTGTAATTTGGGTTTCGTGTAGTACTGTGGTGCCTGGATCAAGGCACTGGCTTTGGCTAAGTTCGTGCTATGTAAATACTATATACATGCATATAAACAAATGGGGGTGGGGGAGAGAATGGGAGTGCAGTGTGAGAATAGGCAATATTACTAAAGACTCTGAAAACACCATTATCACACAAGTCATGCCTTTCTGGTTCTGGGACTGTGCTCACTTGGACTCTACACCAGAGGAAAGAATCCTGGCCTACACAAATCCTTATTTTGGACGTAGGGAAGTGATGCGGAGTTGACGAGGTACTGGTCCACCCCAGGTTCTGATCTATCTTTACAGTTTAAGTAGAAGTCCACGTGCTACATAATTTGCCCTGAACTAATGCAGTGACGCATGCATTGTTGGGACTGGTAAATAACTCCATGTAGAGCAGGCTTCCATTTTACTGGAGTAAATCTACTTTCATAACATTTTATTGTTCATTCACACTTGTATATCGCACAATCTGGCATTTGTTTGGGCAGCACACTACCTTTTGGTAGGTCAGCCAGAGTATGACTGTAAACACTTGCACAGCATGCTGCACTCGAACCTTTTACTGAATGTAACATCTGAGTCAGCAGTGAGTCTGGTTGTGGCCCAATTAGTATATATTCTAGTGTTTCTACAGTAACTCCTCATGTGTTAATGCATCCAGTCCTGACCTACAGCCCTCTGCTTGCAAGTAATGGGACTCCAGTTGCCCCGCAGATCAATTTTAAATGCGATCAGCTGTCCTCATAGTGCCCTGTTCTGCCATTTCCCAAAACCCTCCCTTTGGGACCTGTTTCTCTTTCGAGTTGTGACCCTACATAGGCTTCCAATAAAGCATCTCTGTGCTCACAGGCAATGTTCTATAGAATTTCATACCTGGAACCTGCATAATGTATTGTTGCCTGCCTCAGCGCTAGGACACTCTCGTAGTAACTGTTGCGCTTTACGAAACCAGTCATTCATTCACTTATTACCAGTGCACCTTGGTCCCCAATATCAAGGTCCCCTTTCTGTAGTGCTGGAAGCTGCAGTTATGTCTTGTACAAAGCCCTACAAGGCACAGGACCTGACCACTTGAAGCGGCAATTTCAGTGGTATGCGCCCAAAAGGCTGCTCGGCTCTCTTGGAGCAAAATTGGCGATAGTACCACCCATAAACAAGCATTGGCATAGCCAATAGGTCTCGCCTTTGGGACCTTATAAGTATTTAATTATGCAGCACAATATCCTTGGTGCAACAACTGTTGCATGGCTAAACACTTATAATGCCCCAAAGGCGAGACCTATTGGCTATGCCAATGCTTGTTTCCTTTTACACGGGCACCTGGCAGTCCTGTACATTGAACACATTTAGGCCTTTTCTTCCATGCTTATTCAAGTTTCCAAAGTATAGGTGCCCATGGCAATTTAAAAAATAAATTGAACAGCATTTCCATAAGCATGATGGCAACTTTAAACAGCAACTGAAAGAGGTTTCTATGTTGTATTAACCTGCACAGTTGGTACAGTAAACGTCAACACTACAGTCTATTTCAGCATTTCTATGCTGACTTTCTGATGGAAACACATGGGTCACTTTGGCAAGTGGTATCCGAGTTTTCTTTTAACCCGCACCCTGCTACTGACCTGGGTCCCGAGGCAGCCTCATGTGAATTGTATTATGTTGTAACTGAACTATCTCATGAAACAAGGATAACACATTATCTTAGCCAGCAGATTATGTGTACAACGTGATAGCCAGGGATTCCAGAAACTCTCTGCCTCAAGCACGTTATCAGTTCACTGAAGCCAGGGCAGAAGGTACCGAACATGCACTTTATGATTCACTGGAAGGTTGGAGACGTGGTTGATAGAACTATGGGCCATATTATCAAGAACGGCGATAACATTATCGCCGCTTTAGCGGCAGGAAACTGCCGCTAAAGCAGCGATAAGGGGCTTGATAATATGCCCTTAAGAATTCCAATAGAAGCCCATGTTCTGGTGTGAAGGACATCAAACCTGGGCTTCTATTGGAATTCTCAAGGGCATATTATCAAGCCCGTATCGCCGCTTTAGCAGCAGTTTCCCGCCGCTAAAGCGGCGTTAATGTTATCGCCGTTCTTGATAATATGGCCCTATGTTTGAAAAGTTTGAGTTTATCCTTGATGACGGTTTAGTTGCAAGGATATTCGTACGTACGTTTTCAAAGATACATTTTTCAGGGAAAACAAAAGGCTCATGTTCACACAATTTACCTGCACAATCATCTCCTGGTTCAAGCAAGGAACCTTCAGTCCTTCACCGAAGAAGTATATGGCGGTGACATCATTTACTGTTACCTGCTCACCACAATAATCTGTCGACTCGCTGCATTGACATGCAGGCACGCAACGCCCATTGGGCTCAAAGGGCTTCAGTCCCCCTCCCCCGTCGTGTGTGGCAGCCCGGGCTGAGACAGCTTCCCGGGCTGGCGACCATCTTATTGCAGCTGCACCCGAGTACTTCACAGCTCTTTAAAAGACCATTCACTTGTTAACGAGGCTTTGTTGTTTTTCCCCCTTCTTATAGCCCCTGCATCTCCACTCTGCATATTGCTGGAAGAATCAGCCCCCCGAAATTTTTAGTAGCCCCCCCGAAATTTGGCTCTAGTTGCACCTCTGTTGATATGTGACTGTGTTTGGACAACTTGAGATCACAGGATCACCGAGCCCCAACAGCACTCTTGTGTGAGGTACTGCATGCCATAGTACCGGGCACCAGCACACTTGTGTGTTATAGAGCATGTCATAGTACTGAACATTGAGGCTCACACAGAGCCCCATCAGCACTCGTGTGTGGTACTGCATGTTGTGTGTGGTTCTCCATATCATAGCACTGAACACTGAGGCTCCCCTCTATTCCTCAGAGTGAACTTCACTCATAAGCACCCTTTCTCAACAAAGGCAAAGGAGTTAGCAAGGGTGCTTGAGAGTCAGAAACGGCTGCGACAGAAGTGCACTGGGGAATTTAACTTTCCAAGTACATTATTCAGTAATGTGCTACAGAGGCCCATGGTGAGATGGTCACCAGCAAATACAGCAACACATTTTTGGATTTAATATAATTCTTACATAGGATATCATCGACCTGTCAACAAAGGGGGCGATTCAAGGGTGCCTCTCCCACAAATGCATCCATGGAAAACACTTATTTTATTTTATTTTTATTTTAAAAGTTTTATATAGCGCTAGCTAGACCCGTGGGTATCAGAGCGCTTTACATACACACTGTACAAAACCAAAGGAAATTGCATTACTTAGTAGGAAGGCAGTAGGGAAGCAACAACAGAGATAAAAAATACAACATGAAAAATAGATAAACAGAGCAGCGGAGGGAGAGAAAACAAACGAAGGTGGTTAACACAGACCGGTCACCACTATCCTTGAATGTCAAGAGAGAGAGGAGTTAACTCGGATATTGAAGTCTAGGTTAGTTGATGTTGGTCAGGAAAGTATTTGTTAAGGAGATGGAGTTTCAGGTCCCTTTTGAAACAGGAGAAGGAGGGGTTGCATCTGAGGACTCTAGGAGAGCGTTCCATATCCTGGGAGCGTTGCCAGAAAACGATCGGTATTGGGTGGTTTTCTTTTTCAGTTTCGGAGGGATAAGAAGGAGTGAGTTAGAACTTCTCAGTGTTCTGGATTGACCTGCTCTTACCAGTTTGTTGTTCAGGTAGTTGGGGGCCGGAGAGTGAAGGGTTTTGTGTGTGATGCAGGCCAGCTTGTAAATACACCTCCCTTCCATAGGAAGCCAGTTGAGGGAGTTGAGAGCTGGAGTGATGTGTTCAAATCTTTTCACTCCAGATATGAGTCGAGCGGCCATGTTCAGCACTGCCCTTAGTGGGGCTAGGTGAGCTTTTGGAGTCCCTGTTAGGATGGCGTTCCCGTAGTCGATTTTAGAGAGAACTAGGGATTGAACTACTGTCTTGAGGTCATCCTGGGGAAGAAAAGGTTTCAATTTCTTGAGGTGTTTTAGTGAGAAAAGAGCACCTTTTGCAGAGTTTTTGATGTGGGCCTCCATTGATAAGTTCTTGTCAAGGGTGATGCCTAGCGACTTCACTGAGTCGGATAGGACGAGGGGGCAGTTTAGGGCAACCAGATTCTTGAGCCACTCTTGGATTGGTCGATGGTTGCTTTTTGGAGAGAATAGGATTAGTTCCGTTTTATCTGGGTTGAGCTTTAAGTGGTTAGTGTTGAACCAAGTTTGGATCTCGGTTAGAGTGACATTGAGGTGTCGGATGTCGTTGGGAGACTTGATTTTGAAATAGATTTGGGTGTCGTCAGCGTAGAGGTGGTAGTTCACTCCCGCTTTTTTCAAGATGATTGTGAGGGGCTCCATGAAGAGATTGAAGAGGGACGGGGAGAGGATCGAGCCTTGCGGGACCCCAAGTGTGACTTTTGTTGGCTTCGAGAGACAGAGGTTGATTTTAATTTGTTGCGAGCGGTGTTGAAGGAAGGAGGTGAACCATTTTAGTACTGTGGCATTAATGCCGGAGCGTTTCGACAAGGTCTCCAGAAGAGCTGGATGATTTACAGTGTCGAATGCCGCAGATAGGGCAATAAGGATGAGAAGGCAGGCATCACCTTCATCTAAAGCCTTGTGAATATCGTCAGAGATGTTGAGCATAGCTGTTTCAGTGCTACAGCCTTTCCTGAATCCTGATTGAAAGGTGTCGAGGAGGTTGAACTCATCAATGTGTTTGTTGAGTTGGTGGAGAACGCATTTCTCCAATGTTTTCGCAAGGAACAGGAGGTTGGAGATAGGTCTAAGGTTGTTAAGATCATTAGGGTCGGCCCCTGGTTTCTTGAGAATGGGTGTGATTTGTCCTAGTTGAAGGGAGTCTGGGACACAGCCTGAGATGAGAGAGGCATTGATGATTTTTGTCCAGAAAGGGGAAATGGTGTGGTTGAGTTCTTTCATAATTGTGGATGGGAGGGGGTCCATAGTGTGGGAGGAAGGTTTTAGGGTAGAGATTATACTGAAGACTTAGATACCCCCCATCGGAAATAAATAAAACCATATGCCCGGTCTTCCACTCCACTCTTTAAGTCAAATCCTATCTCATATATCTGGAACTGGTTGTGAGTCTAAATGGAGGCACTGATTCGTGGTCCAGGTTATGATCACCTATGTCCCCATAGGTTCATCCTGCACTGAGCTATAGTCATCGCCACTGGAATTATGTGGCAGGAGAGGGCCAATTTCAGTGGCAGGGATGAGTAAATTATGAAGCAAGAAAAGGCAAATTATGCAGCATAATACCGCACATTTTGTTTATATAGTATTTAATTATTTCGTCATTTTTAAAC
This sequence comes from Calotriton arnoldi, assembly GCA_963921515.1. Taxonomy (NCBI): domain Eukaryota; kingdom Metazoa; phylum Chordata; class Amphibia; order Caudata; family Salamandridae; genus Calotriton; species Calotriton arnoldi. Next base: position 33,530 of record CAWUFW010020582.1, on the reverse strand, counting down.
TTGATAACACTCTCTGGGCATTGGTTGCACCTCATTAGTATCAGTTTAATGCCCAAATATAGCAATAAGCAACAGAAAGGTGAGCAGTGCCACTATGCCTTCCATAGCACGGCAACACTGTAACATTGTTTTTAACTTTTGAACCGTTTGAGCTAGAAACATTAAAAAAAAAAAAAATCTGCAGATTATGCAGCAGATAATAGATTATGTGGCAAATGTGGCAAATATGTAATTATGCAAAAATCGCTGCAGCCGCACAATGGCATAATTCCAGTGGCCCTGGCTATACTAGGACAGCCTGAAAGAGATGCAACACCTACTCTCTGGGTTAACCTTTCCCTGACTCCCCCTTTGTGTGCATATTGCCCGCAGGGCTGATTAATTTATTGTCCACGCCACATGTGAGCACTGGGTTGCTGGTAGTTGTAAAGTGCCCTAGAGCGTCCCGTGGGGGAGAAGAACACTTAAAGTATTTTCAAATAAATAAAGTAGTATTTTTGCTGCATTTGAATCTGCATGTGACGCATGGTACCCCAATTCACTATGTTATCATAAAGCACTACAATAAATCAGACTAGCATCTTGAAAATATACCTGCATCATATTTTCTCTGGCTGGCAGTGTAGTGACGGCTCATTGTCACAGATGGGTGTTGAGAAGTACTTTAAAACTTGCCAAAAGCTGGTCTCTTAAGACGCATAGCTCCCCTTGGTCAACACTGAAGACAGTATCCCAGTGGACTGCACTTGGCCACACGTTCTATGCATGGCTGTGGTGCACGTGCAACACTCGAACTGAAACCTCGGCGTTTGCTACAAGCCACCTTTGAAATAACGCTATGTGTATTTATTTCTGCAGTTTATTATCGCGCAAAGTCGGCCCAAGGGCATTGGAGCACTTTACATGAGCACTAGTAACATAACATTACACAAGGTCAGATTTACTTTTTCGGCACAAGGAGAATGAGTGATTTGCATAGAATCACAGGATATGGACCTGATGCCGGGACTCGAGCCTGGTTCCCCAGTTCCAAAGTCAGCAGTTCTGGCAGTAACGTCACATCCTCTCTCCAATCTTGTAATCTTTACAGGTCCGTGTGAAACACTTAAAGGACATGCTTTTGCCAAGAGGCACCTTAAGAAAGGTGTAGATTCGAAATGAGGTGGGCAGTTTATCAACTTTTGATCCTCCATTTGTCTCAGCCAGTTGTCTCAGAAAAGGTACAGCACACTGAGAAAAACACGTTTGGTGCACGTTCATAGAAGTAAACTGCCTGTCGACTCTGCCTTTGAAAGCTTCCTCTGGTACATAGTTCTTTTGATAGAGCCTGCCAGCTCAGACACTTTTTTCTTTCAAAGAACTTTAACAAACACACCTCTAGAAACCACAAGAAAATTAAGGGTCAGTCAGCTGCATAACAATGTGACTGCATAACAAAACCAGAAACCTCACCCATCAAGCTACTTCATCACAAACATCTGTACACAGCGCCATCCTGTGTTTGGTGCCAGAACTGCATTACACAGTAAGGGCAGAGGTGCATACTCTTTGTCTAAAGCCCCCCCCACCCCTATTTCAACTATATGTGGCTCATCCTCAATTTTCATCCAAATTCAATCAGAAGAAAGCCACCTGGCTGAGACATCTATTGGTTATTGCGCAAATGCTCATGGGTGCCATTAAATATTTTATGAAGTCTGATTCCTTTAATAGTTAGCACCCCATCAATGGTGTAAGTGTATGATATCGCCCCCACTCCCCTCACTATTTCACTGGCGCGTTCTAAGTTGGGGAATTAAGTCCCCTTGAATACTGAGGGTCCCTGGGGGCCAACTAGTCCACCAGGTACCTCCAGTAAGCACCACACAGCTGGATTGCAGAGAGGTAGTCCGAGGCCATGCCCCTTTTTACACCACTCTGCAAACACGCCTCTTGGCGCACTGCTGGTGGGGTGATGAGGTCCTCTTGTGTCCTGAGGACCTCAGGACACAAGTGGACTTCATCCTCCGAGCAGTAGTGCACCAGAAGCTGCGTTTGCAGTGTGGTGTAAAAAGGGGCGTGGCCTCAGAACACCTCTCTGCAACGCAGCTCTGTGGCACTTACTGGAGGTACCTGGTGGGCTAGTTGGCCCCCAGGGACCCTCTGGATTCAAGGGACGTAATCCCCAACTTACAACGTGCCAGGGGACACGTTTGCACAGTGGTGCAGGGAGGAGGTGGGCCTAATATAACAAATTAGCAATCCTGCTGTGTGGGACTTACTGGAGGTAATAAAAGGGGTAGTTGGCCCCCAAGTTTGACGTTGGGGTCTAACTACCCCTCCTGTTACCTCCAGTAAATCCCACACCTTGGAATTGCTAAAACGTGTTTGGAGGCCACGGTTACCTTTCTCCACCACTCTGAAAAGGTGACTGCTATGTTATAGTTAGAAATTAGCATTTAAAAACCTTTGAAATTCACTGAAAAACCATAGGTTTCAGGGACATTATAGTTAGTTGGACATTTCACTCGTACAAAACCATAGAAATTCCCACATTATAGTTAGTTCAGCTAACTATAACTCACGCCCCCGCAATGCACTGCTGATGACGTCACATATTACATCATTCATGACATGGTCAGTGACATCACTGATGACATCACTGATGACATCTCAAATGACATCATCCAGTGACTGTGTGTTTCTGTAAAGTTTAAATATGTTTTATATATATGCCAAGGTGTATTGAAGAATGAGTGGGTGTATAAGTGTCTGGATGAAGGATTTAGTAGGTGCGTGACTAACTGTATCAGTGAGGGATTAAATGTGTCTTACTGAATGCATGGGTTACAGACTAAACTGTCTGAATGTGTGTATCAGTATGTCTGTTGTTGTGTAAGCTGCTGCATGTGTTGGTCATTAGCTACATGAGTGTCTATATGGGTTATTGATTGGTTGCCTGAGTATTTGTATGGGAGACTGAGTGTGTGTGTTGGTGGGTGGGAGGTGTGTGACTCTGTGCATAGATGTGTGAGTGTTTGATTCACTGGGTGTATGGGTTCAAGAGTGCATGTGGAAACAGCTGTATGGGCGGGTGAGTGTGTGTATGGGTGTGTTGGTGAGAGATTGGATGTCTCAGTGGTACATGTCCAAGTAACTACATTTGTAAAAGGCAGTGTATGTGAGAGTTGGAGTATATAAATGACTATACGTGAGAGTCAGTTATTGTGATAGTGGCTGTATGGATGAGTGTTTACTTGTATCAGTGATTGTATAAGAGAGTAAGTATGTGTTAGTATATGTTTGAATAAGTGAGTGGTGTGTGTATAACTGTATAGGTGAGGAAATGGGAGTGTGATTGATTCTTTGCATGACTGACTAGGTGTGTGAGTAACTGCATGGATGAGTGGGGGTGTGTGAGTGTCTGTATAGGTGTATGAGTGCATATGATAGTGTTGTATTGATGAGTGACTGTATGTATGAGTTATTGTATGGGTAAATGAGTGGATGTGTGTGTAGACCTAGGAATCAGTGAGTGCATATGTAGTAACTGGTATTGGTGTGTCGATGGTTTCGAAAATGGTAGTCTGTATTTTACAGTGGGTGTATCAAAGGCTATAATAGAGTGTGAGGAGGTGCATCAGATTTTCACGTGAATGATGTCATCAGTGATGTCATCAGTGATGTCATTTGAGATGTCATCAGTGATGTCATCAGTGATGTCACTGACCATGTCATGAATGATGTAATATGTGACGTCATCAGCAGTGCATTGTGGGGCGCGAGTTATAGTTAGCTGAACTAACTATAACGGGGAATTTCTATGGTATTGTATGAGTGAAATGTCCAACTAACTATAACGTCCCTGAAACCTATGGTTTTTTCAGTGAATTTCTAAGGTTTTTAAATGCTAATTTCTAACTATAACGTGCCTGAAACCTATGGTTTTTTCAGTGAATTTCAATGGTTTTTAAATGCTAATTTCTAACTATAACGTGCCTGAAACCTATGGTTTTTTCAGTGAATTTCAATGGTTTTTTAAATGCTAATTTCTAACTATGCCTACAAAGGTAGGACATGTGAAGAAAGAGGAAGAAAAGCGCAGAAAGAAGCAGGACAAATGCAGAAAGAGGCAACAGAAGTCCAGAAAGATGAAGAAAAGTGCAGGAAGAAGCAAGAGATGTGCAGAAAGAACCAACAGAGGAGCAGAAAGTCCTCCTGTGCCCCCAACTTTTAACTGACGGGTACTGGTGGTAACTGACTGACTAACCAGGACCGGAGCCAGTGCTATGCTAAAAGACACTTAGAATACAGTGAAAACACCTACATACACTAGGGAACACTATGCGTTGGGGTACCCCCTGTGATTAGCATGACCTCCTCTGTATTTGCCATGAGTTAGTGCCTGGGTCATTGCATGAGTACATGGGTACTAAGTGGATGATTAGAGTACTGCAAGGAGAGTGCATGGTGAATTTATAAGTGCTTGGGTTTTGGCAGAGTGATTGGATAAGTACATGGTGCTGGCTGGGTGATTGGAGGAGTGCATGGGTAGTGACAAGGAGATGGCTTGACTGCATCAGTAGTGCTTAGGGGATGGTAGCAGTGCATGTGTTAGTGCCTGGGTCATTGCATGAGTACATGGGTAGTGACTGGATGATTAGAGTGCTGCAAGGACAGTGCATGGTGAATTTATAAGTGCTTGGGTTTTGGCGGAGTGATTGGATAAGTACATGATGCTGGATGGGTGATTTGAGGAGTGCATGGGTAGTGACAGGGATTTCTGGAGTGCATGGGTACAACCTGGGTAATTGGAGGAGTGAATCAGTACTGTGTAGGTGGATAGAGATCTGCATTGGTAGTGCACAGGGGATTGTAGCAGTGCATGTGTTAGTGCCTGGGTCATTCCATGAGTACATGCGTACTGACTGGAAGATTAGAGTACTGCAAGTAGAGTGCATGGTGAATTTATAAGTGCTTGGGTTTTGGTGGAGTGATTGGATAAGTACATGGTGCTGGCTGGGTGATTGAAAGAGTGCATGGGTACTGACAGGGCGATGGCTGCACTGCATGGGTAGTGCTCAGAGGATTGTAGCAGTACATGTGTTAGTGCCTGGGTCATTGCATAAGTACATGGGTACTGATTGGATGATTAAAGTACTGCAAGGACAGTGCATGGTGAATTTATAAGTGCCTGGGTTTTGGCGGAGTGATTGGATAAGTACATGGTGCACGCTGGGTGATTGGAGGAGTGCATGGGTAGTGACAGGGCGATGGCTGGACTGCATGGGTACTGCTCAGGGTATTGTAGCAGTGCATGAGTTAGTGCATGGGTCATTGCATGAGTGCATGGGTAGTGACTGGATGATTAGAGTGCTGCAAGGAGAGTGCATGGTGAATTTATAAGTGCTTGGGTTTTGGCGGAGCGATTACATAAGTACACACATGTCACATCAGGCCCGCCCCCTCCCTTCACCACTGTGCAAATGCGCCCCCTGGCGGGTTTTAAGTTGGGGGATTAATTCCCCTTGAATCCTGAGGGTCCCTGGGGGCCAACTAGCCCACCATGTACCTCCAGTAAGCGCCACAGAGCTGTGTTACAGAGAGGTGGTCTGAAGCCCCGCCCCTTTTTACACATCTCTGCAACACAACTCTGTGGCGCTTACTGGACATACCTGGTGGGCTAGTTGGCCCCCAGGGACCCTCAGGATTCAAGGGGACTTAATTCCCCAACTTAAAACGCACCACAGGGCGCGTTTGCACACTTGTCACATCATGCCACGCCCCCTCCCTGCACCACTGTGCAAATGCACCCCCTGGAGCGTTGTAAATTGGGGGATTAAATCCCCTTGTGTCCTGAGGGTCCCGGGGGGCCAACTAGCCCATCAGCTACCTCCAGTAAGCACCACAGAGCTGCGTTGCAGAGTGGTGTAAAAGGGGCGTGGCCTTGGACCACCTCTCTGCAACGCAGCTCCCTGGCGCTTACTGGAGGTACCTGGTGGGCTAGTTGGCCCCCAGGGACCCTCAGTATTCAACGGTACTTAATCCCCCAACTTAAAATGCGCCACAGGGGGCTTACTGGAGGTAGCTTATGGGCTAGTTGGCCCGCGCTTCGTTTAAAAAAAAAAATTCATCCGGATTCGCGCACCCAGGGCAAATCCGGCCGATTTCTTTTAAAAAAAAATGCTTTTTTTGGCCCTGGGGGTCCTTGTGGGACCCCCTGAGCAGGCCTAGGGGGTCAGGGTGTTTCTACCCTGCCCCCTTTTCTTTTTTTTCACCTTTGTTTTACTATTTTCTGGTGACTCGCTTCTACCGAGTCACAAGATGGCTGCCAACACTTCCTGGTTTGGAGTGTTGACAGCCAATTAGAGCCAAGCTCGTGCTCGGGGGGTTAGGCTCCACCCAGATAACAAAACTTGTATTTTTTTAATTTCTCAGCAACTACTGAACGGATTTACACCATTTAAAAAAAAGGTCGCTTTCTGATCCAAGCACTACCTTTTTGCCAAATTTGGGGTAATTCCATTCAGTAGTTTCGGCTGTAGCCTTGCCCAAAGTTTTCTATGGGAAATTGATTTTTTGACTCATATTTTTTGAATTTCTCAGCAAACACAGAACGGATTTACACCATTTAAAAAAAAGGTCGCTTTCTGAACCAAGCTCTACCATTTTGCCAAATTTTGGGTAATTCCGTTCAGCAGTTCGGGCTGTAGCCCGCCTCCAAAATTCCTATGGAAATTAACATTGGGAAAACGCGTTTTGGGACCCGCCTTTTTTCTCAGCCCCCGCTTGATGAATCACCCCCAAACTTTCAGGATAGCAGCTGACCTGGATAGACTTTTTTTGGGAGAATTTCGTGAAGATTCGTCAAACGACACCAAAGTTATTAGCAAATCAAAAATGCTTTTCCTATGGAAACTAGGTTCTAACTATAGCTACCTACTGGCGACCGCCAGTAGGTAATAATATAATATAATATAAATATTTGCGCAACCCCCTCCCCGGGTAGATTTTGGCTCCAGAGATACCATCACCCTGGGCCTGGCCACTTCGTTGGGGACCTCGAAGGGAGCCTGAAGGCCCCCACAGTCCCTGCCTTCTCCCCACCTCCTGGGGGAGCCGACATTGCTTTGAGACCCAGGGAGATGCTAAACATGCAGCTCCCTGGATCACAAAGGAATGCCAGCTTCCTTGCTCGATTGACAGCGGGCAGGGAAACAGACATGCTCTGCTTTCAGCAAGAGAGAGCATTTTCTGCTCTCACTAGCGGAAAGCAGAGCACTTGTTTGCTCTGGCTTGGCAGGAGAGGTGCTCCCACCTAGCAATTGCAAACTGCAATGTCAGAGGGGTGGGCACTCAGGACACTGCTGGAGCTGGCCCTGGGGGTGGCGGTCCCCAGGGCCCTTTAGGGATCTAGGAGGAGGGGCCACATTGCCCCCCCTTCCATCACTAGGGGCCTGCCCCAGGAAGGTGACGGTCCCTGGGTACTAGAACAGCCTCGGAGGTGGCCACACAGCCAATGGACGTACCCTGTTGTTGCTCAAATAATTCACCATCAAATGCAAAGATATTTTTAGTGGGACACCAATTAATGTCATCAACATGACATTATGCATTGTATATCCTACGGGTCTCATAGGCCCACCTAAAAATGTTGGACTTCCCGCAGGCTGTCCTAATGTCTAATGCTCATATAATTAGTTGATACATCAAGAGCCATTAGCATCATGTCCGATTCCCATTTCTCATCATATATACGTCACCCAAAATCTGCTGAATCCTTGATATATGATGGAAGAGTTGCCACAATTGGATTTTTGAAAAAGTCTATATATTTTGATACATTTTCAAATATGCTATTTTGAGTGGAAATGATCAGTCTTCCAGGTGACTCTTTTAAATCTTTATGAATTTTGGGTATTAAATAGAAAACCCGTAATACCAGGTAATCTTGTTTGAGAAAACTGTATTCATCCCATTTTAAGAGTACCTAGTCCCTCCAAAATTGTAATCTGTCATCAAATCTCTCTTTAACTCCCAAATATTCATCAATAGATGTTCTCTTGTACCATTCCAGATTATTAAGCTGGTTCAGTGACTCTGATTGATATTTCTGTTTGTCTCATAGAACTATGGGGCATATTAGCAAGTAAGTGCGATAATTATCGCCCGTGCCAAGTATCGGGAGTTCTGTTATCGCCTCCTTTCCCCGATAATTTTCGGCTTCTTACCGACGTATCATCAACACGTCTGTAAGAGGCGATAGTGTCAGGGAAAGGGCGCGATAACTCCCGCTAAGAGGGGATAGGTATTCAGGCGAAACCTTGCCATCGGCAGCGATCGACGCGTTAGCGGCATTTATATTGCTGCTAACGTGACAATATGCCTGCATACACGGGTGGCCGGGTGCCAAAATCAACACGTACTGCAGTGCCAATGCAGAGGACATTACCTCTCCTGCTGCTCTGCCACACCTGTGCCTGCAGAGTTAAGAGAGAAGTACTCAATATCGGACTAAGTGCAATATTAGAGGATTAGCAGAGGATTAGCTCCTGCTGCCACACAGAGAGGGGTGAAGTTCTATTTTGTGTGTTTTTGTTCCATGGCCATGTGAAAGGCTCCAATATTGTGTGCGTCACTGTGTGGCCCCCAGTGAGTTTGAAAGTCTGACTTTGTGCTAAGGGGCTAATGAAGCAGCATACTCATTACCTCTTTGATGTCTGTGGGTCTTCTGATGGCGATCTTGCTTTAGGCAGGTTTTTAGCAGGTGTTAAATTCCTGCGGCTATCGGGGATTAGCGCAACTTTATTTATCGCGGGACATCTTTGATAATAGAGCGTAATGGTGTTAGCGATTTTTCGGTGTAATTTTTGTAAGGAACGCCTACCTTGCATGTCATTAGCGATAATTATCGCTGGCATGCAAGGCGATAGGAAGACCGGCAGCTAACGCCGGAAAGCTGGTGCTAACGCATGTTAGCGCAGGCTTGCTAATAGGGCGATGTAAATATCGCCGCATTAGCGGCAGAAAAGTGCCGCTAATGCGGCGATAAAGGGCTTGATAATATGCCCCCATATTTCCTCCTTTAACAGAAGGTTTCACTACCACTTCCTTCTCATCTTTGATTTTCTTTTTTGTTGTGAAGATCTTTCTTTCCCTTTCACTCTTCCATTTTATTTTATTTGTGGGAGAGGTATATAGGTTACGCAGATCTTTGGCCACAGCTTCCGAAAAAATGTCCAAATTATCCCTTGCAGTTTGTGGTATATATCTTGATTTTGGCCGAAACAGTGTAATTCCTCCCCCTTCAGTGCCTAGATTAATACACCCCTATGTCCAGGACAATTCAAGATCGAGGTCCATATCTCCTTCATTTTGTAAAGACCATACATTTTACAAGATATCTACATCAGAAACAACTAGGTTAATTGTAGCTTCAGTTTCAGATGGCTCTGAAAAGGGCATTGTTGGTTGTGGAAAAGATTCTCGTGTTTTATGTAACTTTGCAAGTTTTAATTTTTGCAGAAATCTATACAGGTTAATCCTACTCTGTGAATACTTAAAATTATATTCATGACAGTATGAGAGTCCTAGTACCAAAGTATTCTCTGTAATCCATCCTCTGATCCTGCTGTTAAAAAGCAATTAGTTTGCTGCTGTAAAATTTGGGAATGTTCCACTTCCTCCCCTTGCTGTATCCTCCAGTTTGATTTCGGATCCAGTATCTGAGCCTATATTCTTGGTGAGTTTTATTTATGTCCTGAATTTATTGTCTTCTGATTTTCTCAAATCACTTTGCAAAAGTATAGATCTGGCCCATTGATAATCAAGTCAATCTCAACCAGAGATATCACTATATTGTTCAGTTTTAATTTCTCAAAAACTACTGAATGGATTTGCACCAAATAACAAAAAGCACAATCTGCATAACAACATCTACCTTTCTGCCAAATTTGGTGAATTTCTGTACAGCGGTTCGGGCTGTAGGTTCAAAAACGTGTTCCTATGGGAATCAACATTACAAACACACCCTTATTTCGCCCCCAATTTCTCGGTCCCCACTGCACGGATCACCTCCAAACTTTCCATGACACATAGAACCTACTTTGACACTTGTTTTGGAAAATTTCATGAAGATTGGTAAAATAAATGACTAAAGTTATAGGCAAGTCAAAAAATTATTTTCCTATGGAATCTAGGTTCTAAATATAACTACCTACTGGCGACTGCCAGTATATAATATATATTCACTGAAAAAACCATAGGTTTTAGGGAAAGTTATAGTTAGTTGGACATTTCACTCATACAAAACCATAGAAATTCCCCCGTTATAGTTAGTACAGCTAACTATAACTCGCGCCCCCCGCAATGCACTGCTGATGACGCCACATATTACATCACTCATGACATGGTCAGTGACATCACTCATGACATCACTGATGACATCTCAAATGACATCACTGATGACATCACTGATGACAACATCCTGTGACTGTGTGTTTCTGTAAAGTTTAAATATGTTTAATATATATAGGGAAAGGCGTATTGAAGAATGAGTGGGTGTATAAGTGTCTGAATGGATGATTTAGTAGGTGTGTGAATGACTCTAAAAGTGAGTGGTTAAACGTATCTTACTGAATGCATGGGTTAGTGACTAAACTGTGTGAATGTCTGTATCCGTCTGTCTGTTGGTGTGTAAGCGGCTGCATGGGTTTGCGAATAGCTACATGAGTGTCTATATGGGTTATTGATTGGTTGTCTGAGTATCTGTATGGGTGCCTGAGTGTTTGTGTGGGTGGGGTGTGTGTGTGACTGTATGCATAGATGTGTGAGTGGGTGATTCACTGGGTGCATGGTTTCAAGAGTGCATCTGTGATAGACTGTATGGGTGGGTGAGTGTGTGTATAGGTGTGTTGGTGAGTGAATGTATATCTCAGTGGTACATGTGTGAGTAACTACATATGTGAAAGGCAGTATATGTGTGTGTTGGAGTATATAAATGACTATAAGCGAGAGTGTGTGCTTGTGAGAGTGGCTGTATGGATGAGTGTGTGCTTGTATCAGTGATTGTATAAGAGCGTAAGAATGTGCTAGTATTTGTATGAGTAATTGAGCTGGTGTGTGTATAACTGTATAGGTGAGTAAATGGCAGTGTGATTAATTATTTGCATGACTGACTAGGTGTTTGAGTACCTCTATGGATGAGTGGCAGTGTGTGAGTGTCTATATAGGTGTATGAGTGCATATGATAGTCCTGTACTGAGTGACCATAAGTATGAGTGACTGTACGGGTGAGTGAGTGGATGTGTGTGTAAACCTAAGAATCAGTGAGTGGGTATGTAGTTATTGGTGATGGAGTGTCTATGGTTTTGAGAATGGCAGTCTGTAATTTAGAGTGGGTGTATCAAAAGTTATATTAGGGTGTGAGAAGATGCATGAAATTATCACATGGATGATGTCATCAGTGATGTTATTTGAGATGTCATCAGTGATGTCATCAGTGATGTCACTGACCATGTCATGAGTGATGTAATATGTGACATCATCAGCAGTGCATTGCGGGGGCGCGAGTTATAGTTAGCTGTACTAACTATAACGGGGGAATTTCTATGGTTTTGTACGAGTGAAATGTCCAACTAACTATAACTTTCCCTAAAACCTATGTTTTTTTCAGTGAATTTCTAAGGTTTTTTAAATGCTAATTTCTAACTATAACGTGCCTGAAACCTATGGTTTTTTCAGTGAATTTCAAAGGTTTTTTAAATGCTAGTTTCTAACTATGCCTACAGAGGTAGGACATGTGAAGAAAGAAGAAAAAACGCACAGAAAGAAGCAAAAGAAATGCAGAAAGAAGCAACAGAAGTCCACAAAGACGAAGAAAAGTGCAGGAAGAAGCAAGACATGTGCAGAAAGAACCAACAGAGGAGCAGAAAGAGGCCTTGTTCCAAAATCATCCTGTGCCCACAACTTTTTCAGATGGGTACTGGTGGTAACTGACTCTGACTAACCAGGCCTAGAGCCAGTGCTAAGCTAAAAGACACTTAGAATACAGTGAAAACACCTACATACACTAGGGAACACTATGCATTGGGGTACCCCTGTGATTAGCATGACCTCCTCTGTAAGGCCCTAGTACATAATAGGGCAGGGGGATTAAGACTACCTCTTAAAACGCGCTACGGGGCGCGTTTGCAGAGTGGTGAAGGGAGGGGGGGGCCTGATGTGACATGTGTGCAAACACACCCTGTGGCCGTTTTAAGTTGGGAGATTAAGTCCCCTTGAATCCTGACGGTCCCTGGGGTCCAACTAGCCAACCAGGTACCTCCAGTAAGCACCACAGAGCTGCGTTGCAGAGAGGTGTAAAAAGGGGCGTGGCCTGGCCCACCTCTCTGCAACGCAGCGCAGTGGCGCTTAATGGAGGTACCTGGTGGGGTTGTTGGCCCCCAGGGACCCTCAGGATTGAAGAGGAATTAATTCCCCAACTTAAAATGCACCACAGGGCGTGTTTGCACACATGTCACCTCAGGCCCGCCCCCTCCCTTCACCACTGTGCAAATGCGCCCGTGGCGCATTTTAAGTTGGGGGATTAAGTCCCCTTGAATCCTGAGGGTCCCTGGGGTCCAACTAGCCCACCAGGTACCTCCAGTAAGCTCCACAGAGCTGCGTTGCAGAGAGGTGTAAAAAGGGGCATGACCTGGACCACCTCTCTGCAACGCAGCGCAGTGGCGCTTACTGGAAGCACCTGGTGGGCTAGTCGAATGAAAGGGAATTAATTCCCCAACTTTAAACGCGCCACAGGGCGTGTTTGCACACATGGCACCTCAGGCCCCACCCCCTCCCTTCACCACTGTGCAAACACGCCCCGTGGCGTGTTTTAAGTTGAGGGATAAAGTCCCCTTCAATCCTGAGGGCCCCTGGGGGCCAACTAGCCTACCAGGTACCTCCAGTAAGCGCCACAGAGCTACGTTGCAGAGAGGTGTAAAAGGGCGTGGCCTGGACCACCTCTCTGCAACGCAGCTCCTGGCGCATACTGGAGGTACCTGGTGGGCTAGTTGGCCCCAGGGACCCTCAGTATTCAAGGAATTAATTCCCAACTTACAACGCGCCAGGGAGCGTGTTTGCACAGTGGTGAAGGGAGGGGGCGGGGCCTGAGGTGACATGTGTGCAAACACGCCCTGTGGCGCATTTTAAGTTGGGGAATTAATTCCTCTTCAATCCTGAGGGTCCCTGGGGGCCAACTAGCCCACCAGGTACCTCCAGTAAGCGCCACTGCGCTGCGTTGCATAGAGGTGGCTAAGGCCACACCCCTTTTTACACCACTCTGCAATGCTGCTCTGTGGCACTTACTGGAGGTACGTGGTGGGCTAATTAGCATGAAGCTCGTGATCGGGAGGGTGCGCGGATCCACCTCGGCCATAGATATCGAAACTTTTATTTATTTAATTTCTCAGGAACTACTGAACGGATTTACACCATTTAAAAAAAGGGCGCTTTCTGAACCAAGCACTACCTTTTTGCCAAATTTGGTGTAATTCCGTTCAGCAGTTTTAGCTGTAACTGTGTCTAAAGTTTCCTATGGGAAATTGATTTTTTGACCTCTATTTTTTGATTTTCTAGACAACTACTGAACGGATTTACACCATTTAAAAAAAAAAGGGCGCTGTCTGAACCAAGCACTACCTTTTTGCCAAATTTGGTGTAATTCCGTTCAGCAGTTCGGGCAGTAGCCGTGTCTAAAGTTTCCTATGGGAATTAACATGGAGAAAACACGTTTTGGGACCCCCCTTTTTTCTTGGCCCCGCTTGCCGAATCACCCCGAAACTTTCAAGACAGGAGCTGACCGGAGCGCCCCACTAGTTTTGAAAATTTCACGATGATTCGTCATCCGGCGCCAAAGTTATTGGGAAAACAAAAAACGCTTTATGCCTGGTTAGTCCGAGTCCGAGTCAGTTACCACTAGTACCCGTCTGAAAAAGTTGTAGGCACAGGATGATTTTGCAACAAGGCCTCTTTCTGCTCCTCTGTTGGTTCTTTCTGCACATGTCTTGCTTCTTCCTGGTCTTTTCTTCGTCTTTGTGGACTTGTGTTGCTTCTTCCTGCATTTCTTTTGCTTCTTTCTGAGCGTTTTTTCTTCTTTCTTCACATGTCCTACCTCTGTAGGCTTAGTTAGAAACTAGCATTTAAAAAACCTTTGAAATTCACTGAAAAAACCATAGGTTTTAGGGACAGTTATAGTTAGTTGGACATTTCACTCGTACAAAACCATAGAAATTCCCCCGTTATAGTTAGTTCAGCTAACTATAACTCGCGCCCCCGCAATGCACTGCTGATGACGTCACATATTACATCACTCATCACATGGTCAGTGACATCACTGATGACATCACTGATGACATCTCAAATGACATCACTGATGACATCACTGATGACATCATCCATGTGATAATTTGATGCATCTTCTCACGCCCTAATATAACCTTTGATACACCCACTCTAAATTACAGACTGCCATTCTCAAAACCATAGACACTCCAACACCAATAACTACATACCCACTCACTGATTCTTAGGTTTACACACACATCCACTCACTCACCCGTACAGTAACTCATACTTATGGTCACTCAGTACAGGACTATCATATGCACTCATACACCTATATAGACACTCACACACCGCCACTCATCCATGGAGGTACTCACACACCTAGTCAGTCATGCAGATAATTAATCACACTTATACAATCACTTATACATGCACACACTCATCCATACAGCCACTCTCACAATCACACACTCTCACTTACAGCCATTTATATACTCTAACACACATATATACTGCCTTTTACATATGTAGTTACTCACACATGTACCACTGAGATATACATTCACTCACTAACAAACCAATACACACACTCACCCACCCATACAGTCCATCACAGATGCACTCTTGAAACCATGCACCCAGTGAATCACCCACTCACACATCTATGCACAGAGTCACACACACCCCACCCACACAAACACTCAGGCACCCATACAGATACTCAGACAACCAATCAATAACCCATATAGACACTCATGTAGCTATACGCAAACCCATGCAGCCGCTTACACACCAACAGACAGACGGATACAGACATTCACACAGTTTAGTCACTAACCCATGCATTCAGTAAGATACGTTTAATCACTCACTTATAGATTCAGTCACGCACCTACTAAATCATCCATTCAGACACTTATACACCCACTCATTCTTCAATACGCCTTTCCCTATATATATTAAACATATTTAAACTTTACAGAAACACACAGTCAGTGGATGATGTCATCAGTGATGTCATCAGTGATGTCATTTGAGATGTCATCAGTGATGTCATCAGTGATGTCACTGACCATGTGATGAGTGATGTAATATGTGACGTCATCAGCAGTGCATTGCGGGGGCACGAGTTTTAGTTAGCTGAACTAACTAGAACGGGGGAATTTCACTGGTTTTGTACGAGTGAAATGTCCAACTAACTATAACTGTCCCTAAAACCTATGGTTTTTTCAGTAAATTTCTAAGGTTTTTTAAATGCTAATTTCTAACTATAACGTGTCTGAAACCTATGGTTTTTTCAGTGAATTTCAAAGGTTTTTTAAATGCTAATTTCTAATTATAACGTGCCTGAAACCTATGGTTTTTTCAGTGAATATTATCTACTGGCGGTCGCCAGTAGATAGTTATAGTTAGGACCTATTTTCCATAGGAAATCCGCGACATTCTATTTGAAATAGCTCTTGCGTCGGTTGACGAATCTTCGCGAAATTTTCAAACTTTATGGCCCGCTCCGGTCCGCTCCTACCCTGAAAGTTTCGGGGTGATTCGTCAAGCGGGGGCCGAGAAAAAAGGGGGGTCCCAAAACGTGTTTTCCCCATTCATTTTCCCATAGGAAACTTTAGACACGGCTACAGCCCGAACTGCTGAACGGAATTACACAAAATTTGGCAAAGAGGTAGTTCTTGGTTCAGAAAGAACCCTTTTTGTTAAATGGTGTAAATCCGTTCAGTAGTTGCGGAGAAATTAAAAAAATAAGAGTCAGAAAATCAATTTCCCATAGGAAACTTTATGCAAGGCTACAGCCCGAACTGCTGAACGGAATTACACCAAATTTGGCAAAGAGGTAATTCTTGGTTCAGAAAGAACCCTTTTGTTAAATGGTGTAAATCCGTTCAGTAGTTGCTGAGAAAATCAAAAGTAAAAACACATATATATCTGGGCGGAGCCTAACCACACGTCATCGTGAGATCTGATTGGCTGTCAGCACTTCATCCTGGAATTGCTGGCAGCCATCTTGGGACCAATATAAATGATAGTACCCCATTGAAATGCATTGTAGTGAATCAAAGATTTTGAGGGTTACCAAAAGGAGAACTATAAAGGGTGATAACAGACTTTAGTTACATTAGAATTCATTTGTTGATGGTACCATACTAATTTCAGGAATTGTGGTGTGTTCTAAGGTGATTTTACCCTGTGAAAAACCTTCTGCTGGGATATCATGAATCATGTTTGAGAGAAAACTATTTTCACATGCTTGTCCCATACAGTTTTGGAAGGTGCTCCAGAAGCTAAAATGAGAGCATATTTTCTGTAAATTCACATTATCTTTCTCAGTCATGTGAGAATGAAGTCTGACATTCTCAGTAAAACATGTACATCCAACAAGGGCAGAGACTGTCAGTTGATTCCTTTGTGTTCTACTGCAGCTTCCCAGAGTGTTCTAAAGAACAACTAGAGTGCTAACAGCCTTACTTATGACAAAAGTATGGCACACCTGAAGCCATCTTGATTGGAATAAACTGGTAACACTTAAAACATTTAATTTAAAAAGGAACAAAACGATGGGGTTCATCTTGTCATAGAAATTATGGTTAGTGCTCTGGAAAGAAAAATTAGGACATGTTTCAAGTGTGATCTCAAATATCTTCCTGTTATATTTCAACAGGAGCAGCCTGTCAGTTGATGCCTTTGTGTTCTACTGCAGCTTCCCAGAGTGTTCTAAAGAACAACTAGAGTGCTAACAGTCTTACTTATGACAAAAGTATGGCACACCTGAAGCCATCTTGATTGGAATAAACTGGTAACACTTAAAACATTTAATTTAAAAAGGAACAAAATGAGGGGTTCATTTTGCCATAGAAATTATGGTTAGTGCTGTAGAAAGAAAAATTAGGACATGATTTAAGTGAGATCTCAAATCCTCTTCTATTTCATTAGAAAATTCTGACATGCAGACTGAAACAATTACTTTCAATACCAGCAGTAGACTTCCAGTTAACTCCTTGGTGAGCAGTAGCTTTACTACAGTGATCTAATGAACAACTAGAGTGCTAACATTCTGAATTTATGGCAAATGTGTGACACATCTGAATGCCTTCTTGATGGAATCAAAGTAAAAAACTGAAAGCATTTCCTACTGAGGAGACTGCAGTAAATGAGGAAATTAGGAAACTTCATAACAAAGAAGTCTTCCAAGATGGCCACCAGTGAAAAAAGAGCCCAAATTTAGCACAAATATTACCCAGATGTAGCCACATATAGCCCAATGACAAAAGTGTGAAAAACACTTTTTATTTTTAGTTTTTTGCAGTTTTATGTAGTGCAGACTGGTCAGGTATTGGAGCGTTGCATCTTAAAACATGACCCCCTACACTACAAAAACACCACTGCACTACCCTAAACCCTAAAACACTACCCCCAGCGCGACCCCCTACACTACACAAGCACCACTGCACTATCCTAAACCATAAAACACTACCCCCAGCATGACCCCCTACACTACACAAACACCACTGCACTACCTAAACCCTAAAACACTACCCCAACACAACTGCACTAACCTAAATCCTAAAACACTACCCCCAGCACGACCCCTACACTACCCAAACACCACTGCACTACCCTAAAACATGACCCCCTACACTACACAAACACCACTGCACTACCCTAAACCCTAAAACACTACCCCCAGCATGACCCCCTACCCTACACAAGCACCACTGCACTACCCTAAACCCTAAAACACTACCCCCAGCACGACCCCCTACACTACACAAACACCACTGCACTACCTTAAACCCTAAAACACTACCCCCAGCACGACCCCTACACTACCCAAACACCACTGCACTACCCTAAAACATGACCCCTACACTACACAAACACCACTACACTACCCTAAACCCTAAAACACTACCCCCAGCACGACCCCCTACACTACACAAGCACCACTGCACTACCCTAAACCCTAAAACACTACCCCAGCACGACCCCTACACTGCCCGAACACCACTGCACTGCCCTAAACCCTGAAACACCAGCCCCTGCACGACCCCTACACTGCCTGAACACCACTGCACTGCCCTAAACCCTGAAACACCAACCCTAGCATGACCCCCTACACTGCCCGAACACCACTGCACTCCCTAAACCCTGAAACAGCAGCCCCAGCACGACCCCCTACACTGCCCGAACACCACTGCACTACCCTAAACCCTCAAACACCATCCCCAGCACGACCCCCTACACTGCCAGAACACCACTGCACTGCCCTAAACCCTGAAACGCCAGCCCCAGCAAGACCCCTACACTGCCCGAACACCACTGCACTGCCCTAAACCCTGAAACACCACCCCCAGCAAGACCCCTACACTGCCCGAACACCACTGCACTAAAGCCTGAAACACCACCCCCAGCAAGACCACCTACACTGGCCGAACACCACTGCACTGCCCTAAACCCTGAAACACCACCCCCTGCACGACCCCCTACACTGCCCGAACACCACTGCACTGCCCTAAACCCTGAAACACCACCCCTGCACGACCCCTACACTGCCCAAACACCACTGCACTGCCCTAAACCCTGAAACACCACCCCTCAGCACGACACCCTACACTGCCCGAACACCACTGCACTGCCCTAAACCCTGAAACACCACCCCCAGCACGACCCCTACACTGCCCAAACACCACTGCACTGCCCTAAACCCTGAAACACCACCCCTGCACGACCTCCTACACTGCCGGAACACCACTGCACTGCCCTAAACCCTGAAACGCCACGCCCAGCACGACCCCCTACACTGCCCGAACACCACTGCACTGCCCTAAACCCTGAAACATCAACCCCAGCAAGACCCCCAACACTGCCTGAACACCACTGCCCTAAACCCTGAAACACCACCCCCTACACTGCACGAACACGACTGCACTGCCCTAAACCCTCAAACACTCCCCCAGCATGACCCCCTACACTACCCGAACACCACTGCACTGCCCTAAACCCTAAAACACTCCCCCAGCACGACCCCCTACACTACCCGAACACCACTGCACTGCCCTAAACCCTAAAACACTCCCCCCAGCACGACCCCTACACTACCCAAACACCACTGCACTGCCCTAAACCCTAAAACACTACCCCGCATGACCCCTACACTACCCAAACACCAATGCACTACCCTAATCCCTAAAACACTACCCCGCATGACCCCCTACTCTACCCTAAACCCTAAAACACTACCCCCGCACGACTCCCTACACTACCCAAAGACCACTGCACTACCCTAAACCCTAAAACACGACCTCCTACACTACACAAACACCACTGCACTACCTTAAACCCTAAAACACTGCCCCCTACACTACACAAACACCACTGCACTACCCTAAACCCTAAAAAACTACCCCCAGCACGAACCACTACACTACCCAAACACCACTGCACTACCCTAAACCCTAAAAAACTACCCCCAGCAGTACCCCTACACTACCCAAACACCACTGCACTACCCTAAACCCTAAAACACTACCCCCAGCAGTACCCCTACATTACCCAAACACCACTGCACTACCCTAAATCACTACCCCCAGCACGACCCCTACACTACCCAAACACTACTGCACCACCCTAAAACACTACCCCCAGCACGACCCCCTACACTACCCAAACACCACTGCACTACCCTAAACCCTAAAACACTCCCCCAGCACGACTCCCTACACTACCCAAACACCACTGCACTACCCTAAACCCTAAATCTACCCGCAGCATGACCCCCTACACTACACAAACACCACTGCACTACCCTAAACCCTAAAACACTACCCCCAGCATGACCCTCTTCACTACCTAAACACAACTGCACAATTTGTTACAGGCGTTGCAACGCAGGCCTGTGGTGCTTACTGGAAGTACCTAGTGGGCTAGTTGGGCCCCAGGGACCCTCAGGATTCAAGGTGACCTAATCCCCCAACTTAAACGCACCACGGGTGCGTTTCACAGTGGTGAAGGGAGAGGCGGGGCCTCAGGTGACATGTGCGCAAACACGCCCTGTGGTGCGTTTTAAGTTGGGGAATTAATTCCCTTTGAATCCTGAGGGACCCTGGGGGCCAACTAGCCCACCAAGTACCTTCAGTAAGCACAACAGAGTTGCGTTGCAGAGAGGTGAAAAAGGTGCGTGGCCTCGGAACGCCTCTCTGCAACTCAGCTCTGTGGTCCTAACTGTAGGTACCTGGGGGCTAGTTGGGCCCCAGGGACCCTCAGAATTCAAGGGACTTAATCCCGCAACTTAAAACGCGCCACGGGGTGCGTTTGCACACATGTCACCTCAGGCCCCCTCCCTTCACCACTGTGCAAACGCGCCCTGTAGCGCGTTTTAAGAGGTAGTTTTAATCCCCCTGCCCTATTATGTACTAGGGACTTGCAGAGGAGGTCATGCTAATCACAGGGGTACCCCAACGCATAGTGTTCCCTAGTGTATGTAGGTGTTTTCACTGTATGAAAGTTTCGGAGTGATTCGTCAAGCGGGGGCCAAGAAAAAAGGGGGGTTCCAAAACGCATTTTCCCCAAGTTAATTTCCATAGGAATTTTGAAACAGGTTACAGCCTGTTTCAAGGCACGTCTGCAGAGTGGTGTAAAAAGGGGGCATGGCCTCAGACCACCTCTCTGCAATCCAGTTGTGTGGCGCTTACTGGAGGTACCTGGTGGGCTAGTTGGTCCCCAGGGACCCTCAGTATTCAAGGGGACTTAATCCCCCAACTTAGAACGTGCCAGGGGGCGCGTTTGCAGAGTGGTGGAGAAAGGGGGCATGGCCTGTGTCCACCTCTCAGCAATCCCACTGTGTGGGGCTTACTGCAGGTAAGAGGTAGGCTAGTTGGTCCCTAAGGGACCCCCAGCAGCGAAGGGGACTTCAATCCCCATCTAAGAGCGTGCCAGGGAGCGCGTTTGCAGAATGGTGGGCAAAGGGGGCATGGCCTGTTTTGAGAACTTAGCAATCCTGCTGTGTGATACTTACTGCAGGTAATATGAGGGGTAGTTGGCCCCCAAGGATGTCCTTGGGGGCCAAGTACCCCTCTAGTTACCTCCAGTAAGTCCCACACAGTAGGATTGCTAAGACGTCTTCGGAGGCCATGCCCCCTTTCTCCACCACTCTGCAAACGCTCCTCCTGGCAGACTACGGGATGGGGATGAAGTCCACTTTACTTCTGAGGGACTTTGGGGGCCAAGAAGCCCTTCTGGTACCTCCTGTAAATCCTACGCAGCGGAATTCCTGAGAGCTGGTCGGAGGCCCAGCACCCTTTCTCCGCCACTCTGCAAGTGACTACTAGTTAAAGAAGTGTTTGCAATGTAATAGGTTTCGCATTTGCGAGAGTTTGAACTATTGGTGTTGTAAATGTAAAAGTTTTTTACTACTGTTTTTTGGAGTGGAGTGGATGTACCTTGTATGTAGTGGAATTATGTGGTATGTTGTGCAGTGAAATTATGTGGATAGAAAGTATGTGGTATTTAGTGTATAGGAATTATGTAGAATGGGATTATGTGTTATGGAGAGTAATCATGTGGTATGGTAGTCTGTGTTGTGGAGTGGTAACCTCAGGTTTAGTCTTCATCGTTTCCATAGAAGCTTAACTATGAACTCAGTGAGACAAAAAAAGAAGGAATCACTGAGGAGCACTTGTGGAACTAGTCAGAGGTATGAGCAGGACCACTGGAATTATGCGACTGTTTGGCTGCACCGACTTTCGCAGAGTTATAAATTTTCTGCATTAGCCACATAATGCATCATCTGCTCCCTAATCTACAGATTTGAACAAAAAAAGCCTTGTTTCTAGCTCAAATGGCTCAAACGTTACCAAAAATGCAGCGGCAAGTATTACAGCGTGGTGGAAGGCCCTTTGCAAACCTAGAATGGTCACCAGTTACTTATTGCTAAATTTGGGTGTTAAAGTGGTACTAATGGTGTGCAAGCCACTCTTGCTTCCTTTTGCGCCTCTCTTGCCTCTTTCTGCATTTCTGTTGCTTCTTTCTGCACATTTCTTTCTTTTTCTGCACTTCCCTTGCCTCTTTCTGCAAATCTCTTCTACTTTCTGCACCTCCCTTCCCTCTTTTTGCACGTCTGTTGCCTCTTTCTGCACCTCATTTGCTTCTTTCTGTACCCCTCTTGCCTCTTTCTGCACCCTTCTTCCCTCTTTCTGCACCTCTCTAGCCTTTTTCTGTATCCCTCTCACGTCTTTCTGCACCCTTTTTGCCTCTATCTGCACCTCTGTTACCTCTGTCTGCACTTCTCTTCCTTCTTTCAGCACCTCTCTTCTTTCTTTCTGCACCTCACTTGCCTCTTTCAGCACCTCTGTTGGTTCTTTCTGCACTGCTCTTGCTTCTTTCTGCACCTCACTTGCCTCTTTCTGCAATTATCTTGCTTCTTTCTACACCTCTGTTGCTTCTTTCAGCAATTCTCTTGCCTCTTTCTGCACTTTTCTTCCTTCTTTCTGCACCGCTCCTGCCTCATTCTGTACCTCTCTAGCCTCTTTGTGCACCCCTCCTACCTTTTTCTGCTCCCCTTTTGCCTTTTTTTGCACCTCTGTTGGTTCTTTCTGCACTGCTCTTGCTTCTTTCTGCAACTCACTTGCCTCTTTCTGCACTTCTCTCGCTTCTTTCTACACTTCTGTTGCTTCTTTCAGTAATTCTCTAGCCTCTTTCTGCACTTCTCTTCCTTTTTTGCACCCCTCCTGCCTCTTTCTGTATCTCTCTTGCCTCTTTGTGCACCTCTCCAACCTCTTTGTGCACATCTCCAACCTCTTTGTGCACCCCTCTTGCCTCTTTTTGCACCTCTGTTGGTTCTTTCTGCACTGCTCTTGCTTCATTCTGCATCTCGCTTGCCTCTTTCTGTACTTCTCTTGCTTCTTACTAAACCTCTGTTGCTTCTTTCAGCAATTCTCTTGCCTCGTTCTGCACTTTTCTTGCTTGTTTCGGTACCTCTCTTGCGTCTTTCTGCACCTTTGTTGTCTCCTTCTGTTATGTTATGTTATGTTAGCGGGATTTATAAAGCGCACGAATACCCGGAGGTGTCTTGGCGCTGAGAACACAGTAAGCCCGCTCTAACTTCTAATTCAGGGTCAGCCAGCTTTTTAATCCTTTCCTGAAGATGGAGAGGGAGCTCGCGCTTCTGAGCTCACTCGGAAGAGTGTTCCAGAGTTTGGAGGTGCCGTAGTGAAAGCTGCGGCCACCCCAACGCGATGTTCGAATTCTGGGCACTGTCAAGAGCCTGGCCCCTGTGGAACGGAGGAGTCTTGTTGGTTCATACCAGACAAAAAGGTTTTGCAGAAAGGAAGGACCTGTGTGGTTCAGTGCTTTATACGCCAAACACAGAGCCTTGAATTTGATGCGTTGTGACAAGGAAGCCAGTGCAGGTTACGAATCTCTTTAGATGCAGATTTGCCCCTGGGGATGTTGACCAGTAAACATGCTGCTGAGTTTTGAACCATCTGAAGCTTTTTTAAACACTGTTTCTGTATGTTCAAATAAAGCCTGTTGCAGTAATCCAGTTTCTTTTTTAAATTTTTTTTTTTTAATTGTTTTAATCACAAAAAACAAAAACAATCGCGTGCATCACAATTTAGTCCGTTCTGCCATCAATCTACACAGATGCCGTACATATATAAGATAGTTTCGCTATTCAGCAGCTGTGTCTCGCTGAGACGAATGATTATCATAATAACTTATAATGTCTGAGGCCATTAATACAGTGTTAGTCAACTGGTGGTACAGTTGTTCTTCTGCTTGCCATGACAAAACATCATTTCGAACCTCATAAACCTCCAACAATCGGTGCACGCTCTAATTCCCCCCTCTTATCCCATCCCCTCCCCCCTTTGGCACAACCGCTATGTACAAGCAATAATGGCAACAAGACACAACTGCATTGAGGATGAAAGATCAATGAAAAGATTATAGGGCAGCAATCAGGGCGATGGCTTCTCAGCGCCAAGGGCAGGACACATAGAATAAAAAGGCTCAATGCAGTGAAACCACAAACAGGACCATCCCTTTCTTCCAGTCTTTGTTAGGCTGCGCCCTCTATTTCATCGTCAGTCTCATTTATCGGGGCCCTCAAAAGCTGCACCAATGCTTCCCAAGCCCTCGCCAACTCTAGCGCCTTCACATTCTTGCAGTAATCCAGTTTAGACTGGATTAGCGAAGTTACCACAGTTTTTCTGGTGTCCACGGGAATATAAGGAAAGATCTTCCTTATTTTCTTGATAAGAAAGTGGGAGGCGGAGACAGTTGCATTTGTCTGCTGAGAAAGCGATAGTTTGTAATCAAACCATACTCCAAGGTTCTTAGACTTGACCGCTGGTTTTGGTTGTTCTCCCATCTCTGTCGGCCACCACAGATTACCCCAATTCGGCTGCATATTGCCGAAAAACAGGACCTCTGCTTTTTCAGAGTTGAGTTTGAGACAATGTGTACTCATCCATTTGTTTATGGTACACATACAGTTCTGAAATTGTTGAATCGGGGGAGCCTGATTTTTGTATGCAGCCACCACTATCTGGGTGTCGTCGGCATACGACATCAGGTTAAACCCGATTTCCCGGATCAGATGAGCCAGTTCGGGGATGTAGACATTAAAAAGAGAAGGGCTCAAGGAGGATCCCTGTGGTACTCTGCACAGGAGGGTGTAATGCTCTGATTGATACCCATCAACCGAGACTGTTAATCTCCTGTCCTTAAGAAAGGAGGACAGTAGGGCTAGGCCATGCCTCTGAGCCCCAGACACTCCAGTCGCTGTTCCAGAAGAGAGTGGTCAACCGTATCAAAAGCGGCTGACAGATCGAGGAGCACAAGGGCAGCTGTGCCTCCTCCATCCATCACTGTTCTGATCTCCTCAGTGGCTTTAATAAGAGCCGTTTCCGTGCTGTGTTCTTGGCGGAAACCAAACTGGGAGTGATCCAACAGGTTATTTTCACGAATAAATTGTGTTAATTGAATATTCATGATTTTATCTATTATTTTGGCTGGCAATGGCAACCGGGCTATTGGTCGATAATTGTTCGGGTTAGCCGCATCCAGGTTGGTTTTTTTTAGCAGCAGAAGGCTGGAGGTATCTTTCCACCTGGAAGGAAAATTGCCAGAGTCAAACATGGAATTAAACATTTCTGTGAGCCCGGGACTCACCAGGTCCGCTATTTCTATCAGAAATGACGGCGGGCATGGGTCGGAGGGAGATCCTGACTTAGCTTCTTTTATATATTTTTCCACTGCTTCAGATGAAGTGGGGGAGAAGCTGAGCAGGGTGGTATTTTCAGAAACAGGGCTTGTCGGTTGAGTGGTGGGGAGGTGAACTGATGTGTCCTCAAAGATCTTAAAAATGTCCAGGACTTTGGTTTTAAAAGCAGCTGCAATGTCGTCACAGAACTTTTGATTGCCCTTGAACCCTGTATTTTTGGGTATAGTAAGTTTATTTACTGCTGCAAATAGTGCTTTAGAGGAATTTTTTGCATTCTCAATCTGTCTGGTGAAAAAATCCCTCTTTCCTGCCATCAGTACATTTTTATATTGTGTTAGGGCAGTTTTGTACGCTTTCCTCTCAGGTGAGTGATAGTTTGCTCGCCAACACCTTTCTAGTCGATGACATTTTTGCTTTTCTTTCCGTAGAGCGTCAGAAAACCAGGGGGCAGAGGGGGTGCTCCTATTCCCTGACAATTTCTTTGTGGGTACTGAGGCACTTCACTTGCTTCTTTCTGCACCTCTCTTGCCTTTTTCGGCACCTCTGTTGCTTCTTTCTGCACCCCTCCTGCCTCTTTCTGTACCCCTCTTCCCTATTTGTGCAACTCTCTTGCCTCATCAACACCTCTCTTCCCTCTTTCTGCACCACTCTTGCCTCTTTCTGTACCTCTGTTGCTTCTTTCTGCACTTCTCTTGCCTTTTTCTGCACCCTTCGTGCCTCTTTCAGCATCTCTGTTGCTTCTTTCTGCACTTCTCTTCCTTCTTTCTGCACCCCTCGTGCCTCCTTTTGCACCTCTCTTGCTTCTTTCTGCACTTCTCTTGGTTCTTTCTGCACTGTTATTGCCTCTATCTGCATCCCTCTTGCCTCTTTGAGCAACTCTTTTACTTCTTTCTGCACTTCTCTCTCCTCTTTCTGCACCCCTCTTGCTTCTTTCTGCACCTCTGTTGCTTCTTTCTGCACATCTATTGCCTCTTTCTGCTCCTCTCTTGCTTCTTTCTGCACCTCACTTGCCTCTTTCAGCACCTCTGTTGCTTTTTTTCTGCAGGACTCTTGCCTCTTTCTGCACTGCGTCTTTCAGCACCTCTGTTGCTTTTTTCTGCAGATCTCTTGCCCCTTTCTGCACCCCTCTTTTCTCTTTCTGCACCTCTCTTGCCTCTATCTGCACTCATGTTCCCTCTTTCTGCACCTTTCCTGCCTGTTTCCGCACATCTCTTGCCTCTTTCTGTAGCTCTGTTACCTCTTTCTGCACTTCTCTCGCTCTTTCTGCACCCTTTGCGCCTCTTTCAACACCTTTGTTGGTTCTTTCTGCACTGCTCTTGCTTTTTTCTGCACCTCACTTGCCTCTTTCTGCACTTCTCTTGCTTCTTTCTACATCTCTGTTGGTTCTTTCAGCATTTCTCTTGCCCCTTTCTGCACTTCTCTTCTTTCTTTCTGTACCCCTCCAGCCTCTTTCTGTACCTCTCTTGCTTCTTTGTGCACCCCTCCTACCCTTTTCTGCACACCTCTTGCCTCTTTTTGAACTTTAGTTGGTTCTATCTGCACTGCTCTTGCTTCTTTCTGCACCTCACTTGTCTCTTTCTGCACTTCTCTTGCTTCTTTCTACACTTCTCTTGCTTCTTTCAGCAATTCTCTTGCCTCTTTCTGCTCTTCTCTTCCTTCTTTTTGCACCCCTCCTGCCTCTTTCTGTACCTCTCTTGCCTCTTTGTGCACCTCTCCTACCTCTTTCTGCACCCCTCTTGCCTCTTTTTGCACCTCTGTTGGTTCTTTCTGCACTGCTCTTGCTTCATTCTGCACCTCACTTGCCTCTTTCTGTACTTCTCTTGCTTCTTACTAAACCTCTGTTGCTTCTTTCAGCAATTCTCTTGCCTCGTTCTGCACTTTTCTTGCTTGTTTCTGTACCTCTCTTGCGTCTTTCTGCACCTTTGTTGCCTTTTTCTGTTATGTTATGTTAGCGGGATTTATAAAGCGCACGAATACCCGGAGGTGTCTTGGCGCTGAGAACACAGTAAGCCCGCTCTAACTTCTATTCAGGAACAGCCAGCTTTTTAATCCTTTCCTGAAGGTGGAGAGGGAGCTCGCACTTCTGAGCTCAATCGGAAGAGTGTTCCAGAGTTTGGAGGTGCCGTAGTGAAAGCTGCGGCCACCCCAATGCGATGTTTGAATTCTGGGCACTGTCAAGACTCTGGCCCCTGTGGAACGGAGGTGTCTTGTTGGTTCATACCAGACAAAAAGGTTTTGCAGAAAGGAAGGACCTGTGTGGTTCAGTGCTTTATACGCCAAAAACAGAGCTTTGAATTTGATGCGTTGTGACACAGGAAGCCAGTGCAGGTTACGATTCTCTTTAGATGCAGATTTGCCCCTGGGGATGTTGACCAGTAAACGTGCTGCTGAGTTTTGAACCATCTGAAGCTTTTTTAAACACTGTTTCTGTATGTTCAAATAAAGCCCGTTGCAGTAATCCAGTTTAGACTGGATTAGCGAAGTTACCACAGTTTTTCTGGTGTCCACGGGAATATAAGGAAAGATCTTCCTTATTTTCTTGATAAGAAAGTGGGAGGCGGTGACAGTTGCATTTGTCTGCTGAGAAAGCGATAGTTTGTTATCAAACCATACTCCAAGGTTCTTAGCCTTGACCGCTGGTTTTGGTGGTTCTCCCATCTCTGTCGGCCACCACAGATTACCCCAATTCGACTGCATATTGCCGAAAATCAGGACCTCTGTTTTTTCAGAGTTGAGTTTGAGACAATGTGTACTCATCCATTTGTTTATGGTACACATACAGTTCTGAAATTGTTGAATCGGGGGAGCCTGATTTTTGTAAGCAGCCACCACTATCTGGGTGTCGTCGGCATACAACGTCAGACTAAACCCGAAGTCCTGGATCAGAGGAGCCAGTTCGGAGATGTAGACATTAAAAAGAGAAGGGCTCAAGGAGGATCCTTGTGGTACCCTGCACGGGAGCGTGTAAGGTTCTGATTGATACCCATCAACCGAGACTGTTAATCTCCTGTCCTTAAGAAAGGAGGACATTAGGGCTAGTGCTGTGCCTCTGAGCCCCAGACACTCCAGTCGCTGTTCCAAGAGAGAGTGGTCAACCGTATCAAAAGCGGCTGACAGATCGAGGAGCACAAGGGCAGCTGTGCCTCCTCCATCCATCACCATTCTGATCTCCTCAGTGGCTTTAATAAGAGACGTTTCCGTGCTGTGTTCTTGGCGAAAACCAAACTGGGAGTGATCCAACCGGTTATTTTCACGAATAAATTGTGCTAATTGAAAATTCATGATTTTATCTATTATTTTGGCTGGCAACGGCAACCGGGCTATTGGTCGATAATTGTTCGGGTTAGCCGCATCCAGGTTGGTTTTTTTAGCAGCAGAAGGATGGAGGTATCTTTCCACCTGGAAGGAAAATTGCCAGAGTCAAACATAGAATTAAAAATTTCTGTGAGCCCGGGACTCACCAGATCCGCTATTTCTATCAGAAATGCCGGCAGGCATGGGTCGGAGGGAGATCCCGACTTAGCTTCTTTTATATATTTTTCCACTGCTTCAGATGAAGTGGGAGAGAAGCTGAGCAGGGTGGTATTTTCAGAAACAGGGCTTGTCGGTTGAGTGGTGGGGAGGTGAACTGATGTGTCCTCAAAGATCTTAAAAATGTCCAGGACTTTAGTTTTAAAAGCAGCTGCGATGTCATCACAGAACGTTTGATTGCCCTTGAACCCTGTATTTTTGGGTATAGTAAGTTTATTTACTGCTGCAAATAGTGCTTTAGAAGAATTGTTTTCATTCTCAATCCGTCTGGTGAAATAATCCCTCTTTCCTGATATCAGTACATTTTTATATTGTGTTAGGGCAGTTTTGTACGCTTTCCTCTCAGGTGAGTGATAGTTTGCTTGCCAACACCTTTCTAGTCGACGACATTTTTGCTTTTCTTTCCGTAGAGCATCAGAAAACCAGGGGGCAGAGGGGGTGCTCCTATTCCCTGACAATTTCAATGTGGGTACTGAGGCACTTCACTTGCTTCTTTCTGCACCTCTCTTGCCTTTTTTGGCACCTCTGTTGCTTCTTTCTGCACCCCTCCTGCCTCTTTCTGTACCCCTCTTCCCTATTTGTGCAACTCTCTTGCCTCATCAACACCTCTCTTCCCTCTTTCTGCACCACTCTTGCCTCTTTCTGTACCTCTGTTGCTTCTTTCTGCACTTCTCTTGCCTTTTTCTGCACCCTTCGTGCCTCTTTCAGCATCTCTGTTGCTTCTTTCTGCACTTCTCTTCCTTCTTTCTGCACCCTCGTGCCTCCTTTTGCACCTCTCTTGCTTCTTTCTGCACTTCTCTTGGTTCTTTCTGCACTGTTATTGCCTCTATCTGCATCCCTCTTGCCTCTTTGAGCAACTCTTTTACTTCTTTCTGTACTTCTCTCTCCTCTTTCTGCACCCCTCTTGCTTCTTTCTGCACCTCTGTTGCTTCTTTCTGCACTTCTATTGCCTCTTTCTGCTCCTCTCTTGCTTCTTTCTGCACCTCACTTGCCTCTTTCAGCACCTCTGTTGCTTTTTTCTGCAGATCTCTTGCCTCTTTCTGCACCTCGCTTGCGTCTTTCAGCACCTCTGTTGCTTTTTTCTGCAGATCTCTTGCCCCTTTCTGCACCCCTCTTTTCTCTTTCTGCACCTCTCTTGCCTCTATCTGCACTCATGTTCCCTCTTTCTGCACCTTTCCTGCCTGTTTCTGCACATCTCTTGCCTCGTTCTGTACCTCTGTTACCTCTTTCTGCACTTCTCTCGCTCTTTCTGCACCCTTTGCGCCTCTTTCAACACCTCTGTTGGTTCTTTCTGCACTGCTCTTGCTTTTTTCTGCACCTCACTTGCCTCTTTCTGCACTTCTCTTGCTTCTTTCTACATCTCTGTTGGTTCTTTCAGCATTTCTCTTGCCCCTTTCTACACCTCTCTTCCCTCTTTCTGCACCACTCTTGCCCCTTTCTGTATCTCTGTTGCTTCTTTCTGCACTTCTCTTGCCTCTTTCTGCACCCTTCGTTCCTCTTTCATCACCTCTGTTGCTTATTTCTGCACTTCTCTTCCTTCTTTCTGCAACCCTTGTGACTCTTTCAGCACCTCTGTTGCTTCTTTCTGCACGCCTCTTCCTTCTTTCTGCACCTCGTGTGCCTCCTTCTGCACCTCTGTTGCCTCTTTCAGTACCTCTGTTCGTTCTTTCTGCACTGCTCTTGCTTCTTTCTGCATCTCACTTGCCTCTTTCTGCACTTCTCCTGCTTCTTTCTACACCTCTGTTGCTTCTTCCAGCAATTCTCTTGCCTCTTTCTTGCACTACTCTTCCTTCTTTTTGCACCCCTTCTGCCTCTTTCTGTACCTCTCTTGCCTCTTTGTGCACCTCTCCTACCTCTTTCTGCACCACTCTTGTCTCTTTTTGCACCTCTGTTGGTTCTTTCTGCACTGCTCTTGCTTCTTTCTGCACCTCTCTTGCCTCTTTCTGCACTTCTCTTGCTTCTTTCTACATCGCTGTTGGTTCTTTCAGCATTTCTCTTGCCCCTTTCTGCACTTCTCTTCCTTCTTTCTGTATGCCTCCAGCCTCTTTGTGTACCTCTCTTGCCTCTTTGTGCACCCCTCCTACCCTTTTCTGCACACCTCTTGCCTCTTTTTGCACTTCAGTTGGTTCTATCTGCATTGCTCTTGCTTCTTTCTGCACCTCACTTGCCTCTTTCTGCACCTCTCTTGCGTCTTTCTGCACCTCTGTTGCCTCTTTCTGCACTTCACTTGCTTCTTTCTGCACCTCTCTTGCCTCTTTCGCCACCTCTGTTAATTCTTTTTGCACCCCTCCTACCTCTTTCTGCACCCCTCTTCCCTATTTGTGCAACTCTCTTGCCTCTTTCTACACCTCTCTTCCCTCTTTCTGCACCACTCTTGCCTCTTTCTGTATCTCTGTTGCTTCTTTCTGCACTTCTCTTGCCTCTTTCTGCACACGTCGTTCCTCTTTCAGCACCTCTGTTGCCTATTTCTGCACTTCTCTTCCTTCTTTCTGCACCCTTCGTGACTCTTTCAGCACCTCTGTTGCTTCTTTCTGCACTCCTCTTCCTTCTTTCTGCACCTCTTGTGCCTCCTTCTGTACCTCTGTTGCCTCTTTCAGCACCTCTGTTCGTTTTTTCTGCACTGCTCTTGCTTCTTTCTGCACCTCTCTTGCCTCTTTCTGCACTTCTCTTGCTTCTTTCTACATCTCTGTTGGTTCTTTCAGCATTTCTCTTGCCCCTTTCTGCACTTCCCTTCCTTCTTTCTGTACCCCTCCAGCCTCTTTCTGTACCTCTCTTGCCTCTTTGTGCATCCCTCCTACCCTTTTCTGCACACCTCTTGCCTCTTTTTGCACTTCAGTTGGTTCTATCTGCACTGCTCTTGCTTCTTTCTGCACCTCACTTGTCTCTTTCTGCACTTCTCTTGCTTCTTTCTACACCTCTGTTGCTTCTTTCACCAATTCTCTTGCCTCTTTCTGCACTTCTCTTCCTTCTTTTTGTACCCCTCATGCCTCTTTCTGTACCTTTCTTGCCTCTTTGTGTACCTCTCCTACCTCTTTCTGCACCCCTCTTGCCTCTTTTTGCACATTTGTTGGTTCTTTCTGCATTGCTCTTCTTTCTGCACCTCACTTGCCTCTTTCTGCACCTCTCTTGCGTCTTTCTGCACCTCTGTTGCCTCTTTCTGCACTTCACTTGCTTCTTTCTGCATCTCTCTTGCCTCTTTCGCCACCTCTGTTAATTCTTTTTGCACCCCTCCTGCCTCTTTCTGCACCCCTCTTCCCTATTTGTGCAACTCTCTTGAATCTTTCAAGACCTCTCTTCCCTCTTTCTGCACCACTCTTGCCTCTTTCTGTATCTCTGTTGCTTCTTTCTGCACTTCTCTTGCCTATTTCTGCACCCTTCGTTCCTCTTTCAGCACCTCTGTTGCTTATTTCTGCACTTCTCTTCCTTCTTTCTGCACCCCTCGTGACTCTTTCAGCACCTCTGTTGCTTCTTTCTGCACTCCTCTTCCTTCTTTCTGCACCTCTTGTGCCTCCTTCTGCACCTCTGTTGCCTCTTTCAGCATCTCTGTTCGTTCTTTCTGCACTGCTATTGCTTCTTTCTGCACCTCACTTGCCTCTTTCTGCACTTCTCCTGCTTCTTTCTACACCTCTGTTGCTTCTTTCAGCAATTCTCTTGCCTCTTTCTGCACTTCTCTTCCTTTTTGCACCCCTTCTGCCTCTTTCTGTACCTCTCTTGCTTCTTTGTGCACCTCTCCTACCTTTTTCTGCACCCCTCTTGCCTCTTTTTGCACCTCTGTTGGTTCTTTCTGCACTGCTCTTGCTTCTTTCTGCACCCCTCTTGCCTCTTTCTGCACTTCTCTTGCTTCTTTCTAAACCTCTGTTGCTTCTTTCAGCAATTCTCTTGCCTCTTTCTGCACTTCTCTTCCTTTTTGCACCCCTCCAGCCTCTTTCTGTACCTCTCTTCCTTCGTTTTGCACCCCTCCTGCCTCTTTCTGTACCTCTCTTTCCTCTTTGTGCACCTCTCCTACCTCTTTCTGCACCCCTCTTGCCTCTTTTTGCATGTCTGTTGGTTCTTTCTGCACTGCTCTTGCTTCTTTCTGCACCTCACTTGCCTCTTTCTGCACCTCTCTTGCGTCTCTTCTGCACCTCTGTTGCCTCTTTCTGCACTTCACTTGCTTCTTTCTGCACCTCTCTTGCCTCTTTCGCCACCTCTGTTATTTCTTTTTGCACCCCTCCTGCCTCTTTC
Source organism: Calotriton arnoldi (assembly GCA_963921515.1). Taxonomy (NCBI): domain Eukaryota; kingdom Metazoa; phylum Chordata; class Amphibia; order Caudata; family Salamandridae; genus Calotriton; species Calotriton arnoldi. Next base: position 238 of record CAWUFW010020582.1, on the reverse strand, counting down.
TGCACCCCTCTTCCCTATTTGTGCAACTCTCTTGCCTCTTTCTACACCTCTCTTCCCTCTTTCTGCATCACTCTTGCCTCTTTCTGTATCTCTATTGCTTCTTTCTGCACTTCTCTTGCCTCATTCTGCACCATTCGTTCCTCTTTCAGCACCTCTGTTGCTTATTTCTGCACTTCTCTTCCTTCTTTCTGCACCCCTCGTGACTCTTTCCAGCAATACGTAACTGAACGTAGTGCAC